>JAVKOQ010000375.1:0-17500 GCA_031835245.1 Balamuthia mandrillaris | reverse complement strand
TGTTGAGCCAACGATGTGGTCGACGAAGAGGAAAGGCTCTCCTTCCCTGCCTCCTCAGGCTGCAGGGAGTGCTGCAAGCCGGAGCTGAGTCCTTGCGCATCGAAGCACGCCTTGCTGTTCTCTCGCTGCAAGCAAACATGCTCCATAAGCTCTATAAGAAAGCAGCTCTGCTTCTTTCCTTCCACCGTTGTTGCTTCCGTAGGTTGTTGTTGCTCGTCTTTGTTAGTAGCAGCTGCGGAGGAAGGAGAAGCGGTGTTGTCAGAGTGTTCTTCGTGCTGCTCTCCCTCCGTGGCAGATGCGTTGTTGGTATTGGCAGTGGCTTCTGGAATGAGGATCAACCGCTCAACGTCCAACAGCTCTGGACACACTATTTGTAGCAAGGCCCCAAATACACCTGAAGGAAGATCCTCCAATGCCTTTTTGTTTTGTTGTGTGAGAGGTGTTAACAGGAAGTGAAGAAAAAAGAAAGGAAGAACAAACGGTGTAGATCATGGCCGTCCGGACGGTCTGTTCGGAGGAGAGCCACCAGTCGATGAACTGGTTGCCCTGCTGTTCCCAAAACTGGGAAACGATCAACCGTAGGAGCTCCCTCTCTTGCTTCCATATCTCCACTTGGTCTTTCATGGCATCGCCCGCCAGCGCTGCGCTTAACGCCGCTATCCTCTGCCTCTCTGCTGCACCTTCCATTTCTCTCTTTTTCTTTGCCACTTGGCTGAAAAGAAATGGCAAGGGACAAAACAGCACCAAAAAAGTCCCTGTGCTTGCCCGCTACTTTTAGCGGGGAAAATTAGTGTCGACAAGGACCACCGCCAAACCAAACCATTGCGCGTTGGTCACTTGCTTTCTTTTTCAATTTCACTTCGCGACGACATGGTGTGTTCCGTGACGACATGGAAAAATAGTGTTGCTTGTTTGATTTTTCATTGGCTCAGACCAGACCTGAATAGCAAAGAGAAAAAGAGAGGGATGTCCCAACCGGCAAGCACGGACGGGAGCGACAGTCCCACCAGTTCAAGCGCACCCGCTAGCCCTGCCCTCACAGAAGGTGCTTTCCTCAAACCGAATCGCCCCCAAAAAAAAAAAGATAGATTGACCGCTTTCTTTATTGTTGATGTGCAGGCCGTCTCACAAGTTTTACTCCAGTGAGCAGTCCTCTCTTGGCTGGGTCTATCGACACTGGTGTTTCTCCTATTCCAGACAAGCAACCGGCTACCGCAGACAGTGGCAGTGGCAGCACATCGAGCAGTTCCTCGTTGCTAGCTCGCACCTTGAAACGCCAGTCCAGCTCCTTGGCGAGCTTTCCGACGACCGGCCCTGCCGCCATTGTTGTCGAAGTGGGCAGCGCCAACTTCAAGTGTGGCTTTGCTGGAGAGGCTCAACCTCGCTATGTCATTCCTACCGAATGGCGCTCCCACACTGGTGTCGACGTCCGTTTCTTCTTTCTCTTTGCCTTATTCTTTCTTTCTTTGCTTACTTACACTCAAAACATGCAGTTAGGCCCATCGTTAGAGGGATCACTGAAGGGACCACGCTATGGACCTGAGGAATGGGAAGAGGCTGCATTCTTTATGTTGCACAACGTTTATTATCAGTACCTGCAAACCAACCCGCAGGACCGGCCTATTATCCTCTGCGAAAACATCCTACTGCCACAGGTTGTTCGCACTGCCCTCGTCAAAGTCCTTTTCACTCGCCTCCAAGTTTGTATCTTTCCTCCTCTCACTTTTACTTGCCGCCACCTCTCTCTCTCATCTCTCTCTCTCATCTCTCTCTCTCTCTCTCACCTTTCTCATCGCCATTTAAAACAGGTACCATCTGTACACATGGTGGTGGGGATGTGTATGGCAATGTTACCACCAAACCTAGCAACAGCGCTGATAGTGGATTGTGGTTACACCGAAACAACGGTGCTTCCTGTGTACGAAGGATTAGTTCAAACGCATGCCTTGCGAACCACCCCTGTTGCTGGCAAGTATCTGAACAACACGCTAAAAGCTTTGTTGAAAGAAAAAGTTTCAGAAGAAAGCCTTCTCTCCAGGGAAGTCATCGAAGACATCAAGATACGTCATTGTAGAGTTCTTCCTTCTTCGCCTATATCATCTATGCAAGAAGATAAAGAGGAAGAAAGCAAAGACGAACTGGTTGTGAGCTACGCCGTTAGTTCTTTGCCGGAAGACACCATTCGCATTCCTCAAAGATGTCTCGATGAGGCCACCGAGGTTCTGTTCGAAGGAGGTTTGGCGGATAAGGAAGAAGGAGCCATGAGAGAAATAGCTTCTGTGGCGGCCACTCTCTTGGACTCCCTTTCTCGTTGTGGCCACGACACAAGGTGTTCTTTAGCTCAGAACATATTGTTGACGGGAAACACCGCGTTATTGCCTGGCTTTGCTTCAAGGTTATTGAACGACATTCATCTTCTCTTTGGACAGGGCCATTACTCTTCTCTTCGAGGTGTGATTCTTCAAACTTCTCTTCTTTTTATTCGTTGTCTTTCTTCTTCTTCTTCTTCTTCTTCTTCTTCTTCTTCTTCTTCTTCTTCTTCTTCTTCTTCTTCTTTTGTTTCTTCTTCTTCTTCTTCTGTCTTACAAGAACTTTTCTTTGCTCTACCGTAATAACAGGTATTGAAGATCAGTTTTTTATTGTAGATAGCATGTTTCCCCCAAGTTTGCTAAGCTGGATGGGCGGTACGTTCTCTCTCTCTATGGTTCTCTCTTTCACTTGCTCATCTTCCCCTATCAATTATTTTTAGCATCGGTGGTGGGGTGTGTCGAGCACAAAGAAGCGATAACAAAAACACAATATTTGGAAGAAGGAGAACCGCTACCAGATTGGACTTCTCTACGACAGCTCTCTGCCCTTGCTGACACCAACAAGCCACAAAGGAGCATGAAAAAAGACGGAACGCTAACAGGAGGAACGTATGGCGGAGGAGGCCCTTTCCAGTTGACACCGCTTCTCACCACCACCTCCAGCTCTTCCTTATCTTCTTACTTGTCCGCTTCCAGTTCCATTAAACGGATTTAATAATAACAAAAAAAAAAAAAAACAAAAGGCATGATGTGAAAGAACAAAACGGTTTATAGTTGTTAGAAAAGACTAAAATAAACAATCCATTCAACTTATTCTTCTTTCAGAAGAATAGTTATCTGAATCAACACTTCTTAATAGTAACCGCCGTCTTGGACGTCGCCACCGTCGTATCCTGTATCTTCAGGCTCGGGGAATCTAATGTGAGGGATCTCGTACTCATACTTGATGTCAGGTACTTGCACGTTGGGAATCTGGATGTTAGGCAGCTTGATGGCATCCACTTGGATCTTGGGCAGCGTCAAGACGGGTCCGGTGATGGTAGGGATCTGGATGTCGGGAATTTCCACCTTACCGAGATAGAGGTCCTCCAGGGAGATCTCCTGGGCGGGGATGCTGGGGATCTCGATGGCCTCAAGGCAGATATCAGGGATCTTAATGGGAGGAAGTTTGATGGGAGCAAACTTGATTTCTATGTGTTGGTTGAAAGATAAAGTCAGCGAGGAGAGAGAGAGAGCCAGTGAGAGCGAGAGAGATAACGAGGATAGTACCAGGGATGTAGATGGTAGGGCCCTTCACCGTAGGTAACTCCAGCTCACCCATCTCGATCTCCGAGAAGTAGACGTCTGGGACCTTGAGCTCACCGGGGCAAATTTCAGGCACAGCAACATCCTCCAGGGTGATGTCATCAAAGCAGATCTCAGGCATGTCGATGGTGTGTTCGTACTCTTGCCACTCGATCTCGGGCGCAATGTACTCAACGTCATCTCCACCATCGTAACCTCCATCGTAGGTGCGGGCATGTTTGGCGCTGTAAGAAGAGGGAGTGGCAGAGGCCCCAAGGCAGCAGAGGCCGATCAGAGCGAGAGCAAGCAGCAACTTCATGGTTGGTTTGTTAGTTGGTAATGTTAAGGTTGAGACTTTGTTTTTTGTTGTTGTGGATGAGGAAGGGAAAGAGCGAGAAGAGAGTGGCCATTTTATAGTTCAAACCAACACCCAATTATGTAATACAGTTCATTCTTCATCAGACCATTCGGATGAAAACATGCCCAAAAAGGGGACTGTTTGCTTTTGAATGTCGCGATCTTTTCCAAGCTTCTTCCGTGGATTTCGTCGAAAATGAATCTATATTAGACTAACCCTAATTTTAAAAAGACCACCAGGCGGAGTTTCGCTTACCTCCCTTTCTTGAGTTACTTGAAGGGGGCAGGTGAGGCAAGGGCGGCCCAAGCGGGAGTTGCTGCCAGGTCAGCAATGCCAGAGGGAATGGCGTAGGGATCAGCGACAGAAGCACCAGCCTTGTTTTTTTGGTCTCTGGAAACAATAGAGGCCCAAGTGCGTGAAGCTCCACCGGCCGATGGAGCAACAGAGAAGGAAGAAACGGGAGGGGTTGATGTTAACGAGGAAGAAGACACGGGTGACGATGAAGACGATGAGGTAGCAGATGTATGTGATGAAGAAGAAGCAGCAGAAGAGGAACCAGCAGCCGCGACCGAGCTTGAGGGAGACACGGAAAGCTGACGGATGTAATCTCTTGACAGCAGATCGGCCTTTCGGACGGGCTCAGGGATGCGAAACTTGCAACAAGCAATGGAGAGCTGCAGGGCCGTCTCAAGGGAGACGCGATGGCCCGGTGAGACAAAGATCGGTGAAGTAGTGTCGTCAGTGCTGCGCAAGGCAGCGCCCCAAGATGCTCCAGACTTCCCGACCAGCTCTACCGCCTGTCCAGCCTTGTGGCAGTGTTGTCTAAACCTCCGTTTTACATCCTTCAACTCCATCCCATCCACAAACAGAAAAGTCTTTCCCACTCCTATCTGTTCGTCATTGTTGTTGTCAACGAGTGTGACCCCTATGGACAGATCGGAGACAAAGAAAAAGAAAAAGAGAGGCAGAAGAAGCGTACCATGGGAATATCGGTGAGAACACCGAGGTGGCAGGCCAAACCAAAGCCACGTGGATGCAAGATGCCATTTCCGTCTACAAACACAAGTTGGGGCACGAGCTCGGGGCTAGTGCGCCGCAACTTGTCGAACAAAGGAACCAAGTGAGGCACCTCGCGAAAGGCAAGGAAGCCAGCGATGTAAGGCTGCCTCAGCTCCACCATTTGAAAGTCCTTGTAAACGACCTTCAACTGAGGGTAGGACAGCACCACCAACGAAGCACAGGCGTTCACGGGGTCATCTTTAATGAAACTGATGTCCACTCCGCCCACCAGACTGAGTGGCGGTCGTCCGTCCCGGCCGTCCTCTAAGCTCCAGTCAAAGGTGTCCTCTAAAACAAGTTTTCTCTTCAACGCAAGTTGTTCCCTTCATGACAGAAAGTGGTCCATGAGTCAAGAATGAAAAATTGCTGGAAGAAGAAAGAAACTTTCATACTGTTTCCAACGCTCTCTTAGCTGGCGAGTGGGCGTCGGCAACTCACTTTTCTTTTGGCCTCCTCCTTTAGGGCCGCGCATTGAATGTGGTACGTTACAAAGATTTTTTAAAAAAAAAAAGTTACCAAAGTGCCATTTATGAGAGTCGGCCTCGTGCACCCCCTTTATTCTTCTTTCGCTTCATTGCAGCTCTTCCGGTTTTGTTCGGCGTGTTGGAAATTCGGATGAACTTCCCTGTTTTTCAAAATTTTCCCAGAATATTTTCACAAAATGTAGTGAAAAACAAGAAAGGGGAACATATGGAGGAGAACGGTGGTATCGCCCCTTCTGCGGTGGTCATTGATTGCGGCTCTTTGTGGAGCAAGGCCGGTTTTGCGGGGCAGGACTTGCCTTCTTGCGTGGTCCCCTCCGTGGTTGGCGTGCCCAGACGCGGCACCCCGCTCGCCTCGCTCCAGAGCAACGAGCTCCACGCGGGCCAAACGGCGCTACGCCAACGGGACAGCCACTCCTTGTCCCTCCGCTACCCCATCGAACACGGCATCGTGACCAACTGGGACCACATGGAAACGCTATGGCGCCACATCTTCCGCAACGAGCTGCGTGTGGCTCCCAAGGACCACCCTGTCTTCACCACCGAGGTCCCTGCCCCCAAAGCCAACAGGGAGAAAATGACAGAGATAATGTTCGAGGGGTTTAGCGTTCCCGCCTTTTATGTGGCCCTACAGGCCTTGCTGAGCCTCTACGCCTCGGGCAGGACGACAGGTGTGGCGGTGGAGTGTGGGGAGGGGGTGGTGTACAGCGTGCCGGTGTATGAGGGATACGCTTTGCCGCACGCCATTCTTCGCTTGGATATTGCGGGCTGCGACTTGACCGACTCTCTTCTTCCTCTGCTTTATCAACGAGAAGAACAAGAACAAGAACAAGGGCAAGAACAACAAGGTGGTGACCGTGATGGAAGCCGACGAATAGACACAGTGCAGGAAAGAGCAACATGCAGAGATATCAAAGAGAGTATGTGCTATGTTGCGCTCGACTATGAGCAGGAGCTTCTGACGCTGCCGCAGTCTACCTCTTTGCAAGAACCCTACTTGCTACCGGACGGCTCCGTCCTGAACCTCTCCGAAGAACGCTTCCGCTGTGGGGAGGCACTCTTTCGTCCCTCTCTCCTGGCTGGGGCACGCTGCGGTTACGATATGCTGGGTCTGCATGAGCTGATCTTCAACTCCATCCAAAGGTGCGACTTTTGCATCCGCCAAGACATGTTCAACAACATCGTCTTGTCCGGTGGCACATCGATGTTTGCTGGTTTGCAGCCCAGGTTGAAGCGAGAGTTGATGAGAATGACCAGCGGATATGGAAATGATAGAGACACAGCAAGATGGCGGCCTCGGGTGCATGCTCCCCTGAACAGAAAGTATGGAGCGTGGGTTGGAGGTTCGCTGATGGCATCTCTGGACACTTTTCGGGAACTATGGGTAACAAAGATGGAGTACGATGAGGCGGGGCCAAGCATAGTCCATCGTAAGTGCTATTGACCCTAAATTCGCCACAGTGAATACATGTATAATATAAACTTTTCCTCTTCTCTTAACGTTGTTAATAAATACTTGGCTTTCTTCTTGTTCTTTTTTCTTCTTTCTCATTTGTTTAACACTCAGAGAAGCAAGGCTGCTGGTTCCGTACATTTTGAAGAGGCAATGCGCAATCTCCAGCTCTCTTCGCAGTCCTCACCTCCTGCTCCGCGCTATCGTCAACAGGCAGATCATCTCTATTTTGACTCTACACGTGTTGAGAATAAGTTGGCAAAAACATTATGATGTGAAATAAGAATACGCACAAGATGCTTTCTGTTGGCTCAACCTTCCATAATCTTCTCCTCTCTTCCATCTGCGTTCTCTTCTCCGCTTCTATTCCACTGTTATTTACCTGAACAAGCATCAAGGCAATGCCGTATCCTCTCTTCGGAAGCCACCGAGATGGTGTACTCTGGCGGTCGCAGCGCTCCTCCCATGAAGCAGCTCTCGTTGCGGTAACTCATGACGCTCTGTTGTTTGGCTCTGCCGCTGATGTGAAACTCTGCAGCGCCACAGCCGTGCATGATCTTTTTGATGTTTCTTTCGGTGATGCCTCCTCCTGGCACGATGCGAATGCGGTTGTTGGCTTTGGCTACTAACGCTGCCAAGGTGTAGAGTCCCTCTAAACACGTCGCCTCTCCTCCTGAAGTGAGGATACGATCTATTCTTCCTGGTGAGGAGAAGAATGGAAAGCGTTAGCATGACAAAGGGGTTATAAGAATGGAGAACGGTTCGAACCGTTTTCGCTGCGAGCACCGACTGCAATGATGTCCTCCATGGCTTGGTAGAGGTCGTTGCTCATGTCGATGGCTCGATGGAAGGTAACACTAAGCGGGGCGGCGAGGTCCACCAACTGCAACGTTCTTTCCGTGTCAACGCGACCATCGGGGAGGAGCAGGCCAAAGACAAAGCCGTCGACGTAGGCCTTGCAGAGCGTTATGTCGCTGACCATCACTTGGAACTCGAAGTCGCTGTAGCAAAAGTCACCCCCTCGAGGCCGTATCATCACATGAAGCTCCATTCGAGCCTCTCCTTCGCCGTTCTTGGTTTTGTTGTTGATGCTCTGACGCACTTGCTGGATCATCCCGAGAGAGGGGGTTGTTCCGCCTTCGAATAAGTTGGCACAGAGCTCAACTCTTGCAGCTCCTGCTGCATACGCTGCCAAGGCGGACTCCACCGAGTCCACGCATACTTGACACTCGAAGCCAGCTTCCTCCTCCTGGGCCGAAGCGGAAGAAGTCATCTTTGTCTCCCTCTTATTCGAATGGATAACGCCATCTATCCTGCTGCACAAGCCCAACACGATTGCTGCTCGGCCGGATGATCGGCAAAGCCAATCAACAACCAACGGAGTTATACATCTTGTCGACAAAATCCAAACACCGCCCTCTCCGAATTTTTTCCCACTTTGCTGACGACTGCTGCCAATTTTTCCCCCTCTCTCCAAAGTAAAAAAGTTTCCAGCAGCCAAGACCAAGAGCGTACGCTGTCGTCAAAGAGGAGAACTACCGTGGACACAACTTTATGTACGTTGTTAGTGTGTGTGTTTTTTTTTTGTGGAGGATGGAGGGTTTTTGTTTTTGGCGTGGAAATCCCCCTCAGGAGAAGATTTGATTGGCTTCCTTTGAAGTAGCAGGATTATTTTTTTTCGTCGCCTCGCTTGTGGGGGAGTTATTTTTGTTTGTTTGTTTGTTATCGCATCCTTTTTCTCCTGTCTATTTCCTTTTTGTTTTTCTTTGTTTTTTTTTTTTGTGGAGATTTTTCCCCCTTTTAGCCAACTCTTGTCTTACTTTGAAATCAAAGATCGCAATGGCCCAAGTAGTAAAACCTGGCAAGCAAGGCTACGAGCCCGATGAGACCCAATTCCACAGGATCAGGATTACCCTGACCAGCCGCAACGTGAAGAACTTGGAGAAAGGTTTGTGCACACCGTTCTACCCCCTTCTGCAACTCTCCTCGCATCGTTTTGAATTCCCGGGCCTTTCCTTCTATTTTACTCACGCATTTTTCCCTTGCTTCCTTATTATTATCTTATCTTTCAGTGTGCGCTGACCTCATCAAGGGCGCCAAGAACCAAAACCTCAAGGTCAAGGGACCTGTGCGTCTTCCCACCAAGGTTTTGCGCATCACCACCCGAAAGACTCCTTGCGGAGAGGGTACGTTACTACTGGTTTTTTAACATTTTGCAAAGGGCAGCGCCTTTCGGTTTTTTTCTTACGTTAATATTTGTTATCTTACTATAACAGGTTCTAAGACATGGGATCGTTTTGAGATGAGAATCCACAAGAGACTCATCGATTTGCACTCTCCTTCTGAAGTTGTCAAACAGATTGTATGTTCCCCACTTCCTTCTTTGTCCTGCTCAACATCAGTACCCTTACCTCTATTTTTTCTTTGGTAGACTTCTATCAACATTGAGTCTGGAGTGGAAGTGGAGGTCACCATCGCTCACAACGCCTAAGCCTTTACAAGGTTTATTTTTCTGTAGCCACGTTGCATGCGACAGGAGGCCAAGGCCTTGTCCCTCTGTTTGTGCCGCGTCCCTTGGTAGTTCCCCTTTTGTCGTGAAAAAGCTTGAGCAGCCAACAACGTCTCTTGTTTTTTCACGCACTCTCTTTCTTGTGTCTTTGTTTGTTTCTTTCTTTCTTGTGTTCTTTGCTGGCTTGTTTGAGGGGTAACAACCCAGGATTATAACCATGGTAACGTTCAGTGAACGGAGTTTTGTTGTGGTAACTCCGTGTTCCGGGAAACCACATCACACAAAAATGGGTGGGCCTGCGGCTCTATGCGACCGTTACGCACTTGGAAAGTAAAACGCACAACGTTAGATTAGGGCACGCCCAGGGTTGCCCTTTGCCTAAATAAAAAATAATAATTAGCGGAAGGCCAGGAGGAGGACCGAACAAGACACAAAAAAACAAGCCAAAGAGGGGTATAGGCAAGGTTTTTTCAGCGCACAGAAGAAGGGGGCTTTTGTATTTTTTTTTTTGCTGAAGGTTTGTCTGTGGTTAGTTGGTTTTTTTTTCAAACAGGTTTTTCATCTTTATTTTTATTTGGTTGGTTTTCGTCTTACGTAGCAACTTCAAAGATGAAATGTTTTTTCTTCCATCTGTTTCTGTCTCTCTTTTCATTCTTTCAATGTTTCCTTCTCTTCTACTTCGTAAAAACAAACCAACCTTTGTTGTTACCTCGCCTTTTAGGCAACGGATCCTTTTTCGACCGGCAGTAAGATCACGTTCTCTTGGCTGTTGAAACATCACCATAGCTGCAACAAAAATCGATCATGGAAGGACACTCTTCCCTCAAAAGCAGGGAGAAGCCACAGTTGGAAGAGCCACAAACCGACTCTAAGCGTGCGCGCAGGACCGAAGAGGACTACGAAGAAGCACACGAAGAAGAAGAGGAGGAGGAAAGAGGGGTGGTTGACAACGCTAATAATCAAAACAACAATGAGGATGGCAACAACGAAGAGCTCTCTCACTCGATTCTGGCCAACTCGGGCCGAAACTTGTTGCGTCTTTCCCAGTTTGAGCGGTTCTTGCAGACGACAAACCTCAGCGACTCTTCGTTCGGGCTGAGCTCCAGCATCGGTGGACTCGCGGCTCATCTGGGAGCCTCTGACCCGTTTGGAGGGAGCTGGCAAGATAACTTGGAGCCAATGTACGTGAGCCTCTTTTCTTTCATTTTCTTTTCACTTGCTCGTTTTTTCTTTTTCGTTTTCATTTTTCTTTTCCCCAAAAACTCAAACGCTTTCTATTCGTTATAACGCAGAGATACACCAGAACAACAACAACGTATGCAGCAGAGCGCAGCTCTTCAGGAACAGCTGTTACGGACTTCCTATCTCCTTCGCAGATCGCAAGAAGGACTGTCAACTACCGGACATGAAGGAGGACCTTCCGCTGCCGCTATCAAGCTCGAGGAAGGAGGTTACGTTGGTACCTCCGTTTCGCCTTACGAGTTATTCAATCGCGGCCATGCCGCTGGAAATGGAAGCGGAACGAGTGGAGAAGATGCTTCGGCGTTAGGTTATAGTGTTGGAGGAGCAGGCGGACCTTTCCCTTATGAATTGAGCGAATCTGTCACAAACTTGTTGGATCCGGCATCTCTTGCTTCGTTGACGGAATACTTAAAGAGAGAGAAAGGAGATTTAGGCGAGCCTGCTGTGTCAATACCTGTTTCTACTACTTCTACGTCCACTTCCTCTGCTTCCTCTTCTTCCTCCGCTTCCACTCCATCTTCTTCTGCCTCCACAAGTACGCCCAAACCTAATATTCGTAAAACGATAAGGAAAGGACGCAAGAACCAAACCATAGAAGAGCGACCTCCTCCTACGGTACCTGTTCTTCCTTTTTTCTTTTATTTCTCTACCTTTCTTTTTCGCTATTCTATGTTCCCCTCTGTATTCAGTTTTTTTTTTGTTGTAAAAACTACAGTTTCTAATTTCTACACCCAAAAAAACAGCCGCTGGAATCAGCAGCCGCTGCTGAAGTATCAATGGCACTACAAGCCGGCCAAACAGCACCGGGACTGATCATCCAACTGAACCAACTCCACCTCGCCATCGAAAACCAGCTCAAGAACATGCGCTACCAGCAACGAAGATTGCTGGAGACCCTTCCCCCTCCCGAACAACTCTCTCAACTTCTCAAAACACAAGGCGAGCTCATGCAAAAGATCGACAAAGCCAGCGCTCAACTCAAGTACATTAACGACACTATCATCCTGACCACCCAAGAAGCCCACAAGCTGGTCCTCCTTTTGGAGGCTTTGGCGCTGGACGCTCGCATCCTCTCCCTTTACCAAGAGGAACTGGCTCGCTTCCAATGCGACCCGCCCAACAGGGAGCCAGTCGCCGCTCTTGTCATTACCAAACAACCCTTCCCCTGCACCGTCAAACAATCCAAGTCGGTGGATGAGACGGTGGAGGTGCGGCTGTTGATGGGGGCTGTGGTGGACCTCAACGACGCGAGTGAGGTAAAAGCGGAGCTTATGAATGAAGAGTATCACCCGGCTCATAACACGAACACCAAGAGAAAGGTGGCCAATGCCTCCTTCCCTTCCATCCAAAACGGATCGGAGAGGATGGATGAAGCCGGTGTGGCCACTTTCAAGCGACTCACTTTTCCTCATGGCTCTCGAGTCAAGTCAGTGAACATGCGATTCACGGCGGATCTCGTGCTCAATGGACAGAAAGTGCAGCTGCTCAGCGAGCCCTCCAAGCCTTTTATTGTCATGACGAACCATGGACAGCGCTCTACCACGGAAGGCAAGTTGCTCAAAAAACACACTTTTCTGGGTCAGTCGGAGATCCCGTGGCCTGCCTTTGCTAATGCCATGCAACTACATTACATTCGAGCCACGAAACAAGAACCCGATAAACCTAAACGGTATTTTTACCTCCTAACTCTCCTCTCCCCTGCACAAGAGAGAAAACTAACACTTAATTATATTTTTATTAAAACACCAGACCACTATCACCAAAAGACATCGAATACCTTCATCTCACCAAATTCGCAGGAAAGAGCAGCATAACGCAGGAGGACTATGACTCCTTTTGGGCGTGGTTCGGCACCATCCTGTACAAAATCCGCAACCACCAAAAGCACATCCTTCCCATGTGGATACAAGGCCTCATCTATGGCTTCCTCTCCAGAGAGGACTCTGACCGGTTGTTGCAAGACCAGTCGGCGGTTCCCGGTTCTTTCTTGGTTCGTTTCAGCGACAGATGCGTGGGACAGTTCGTAGTCGTGTACGTTGCGCACAAAGATGGCAGTCTTGGCAGCGTCGACAGTATGTCAGGAGGAGGCGGAACCTCCTCCTCGCCAACCTCTTCTTTGGAGGATATGAGCACGCTCACAACCACAACGACGACCAGCGGGGGAGGAGGAGAGCAACGTGTTATCAAGCATTACTTGGTCTCTCCAGAGGAGATAGAGAAGAAGTCTACGTTGCCAGATTTTTTGCGCGACTGCGAGAACCTTTGGTACTTGTTGCAGGTGGTGAGGGACGAGGAGACCGGTGTTGTCAGTTTGAGGCCGCGAAGAAAGGATGAGATCATGGCGCCGTATTATTCTACGGCACGCCCTCAGCCTTTGCCTCTTGGTTATGATAACCGACAACCTTAGCGAGTCAGTTCAGTCAACTTTTTTTTTTCTCTTCACCGTTTTGTTTTTTCCCCTTTGTAAACAAAAAAAAAAAAAATAGGTTTGTGCATCCCCCCCTTTTTGTTTGGGTCGTTCCTGATGTTTTCCCACAAAGGAGAAGTCGGGTCGAGTGGGTATTTAACCCTTCCGGTTTGCATGAAGAGAAGAGCTCTCTTGCCTCCCACCTTCGCTGCTCCCTCTCTCTTCCCTCTCATAATATGTCATCCCTCTCTCCCTTATTTCTATTTAGGTCTCTCTTGGCGGGAAATCCCTCCTCCATTTCTGCTCAACGGGAGGTCAATGAAAACAGAAAAAAAAGAAAAGGCAAAGAGAGAGAAGGCAGAAGAAAGGGAGACGTTCACGACACTCTTGTCCTGAGCGTGTATGTATTTATATTCATATTTTTTTTGGCTCCTTATTCACTGTTTGGTGGTATGCTGCGGGTTAACGAGCCATTTTTTTTATCTTCTGAGCATTTTGCTGCCCTTCTCCCAGTCTTCGAGGTGAGCGCGCAGGTCCTTGGCCATTTTCTTGTGCATCCTAATGATTTCCTCCAAAAAGTCAGAGGTGGCCGTGTCGTTTTGGTCCTTGACCTTCCAATGATCCTTCATAAGGTGCCTGATAAAGATCTCCTGGTCCTCCAACAACAGCTTCAGCGTCTGCAGCTCGGAGGGCCACTTCTCGCTGGGGATGGGGGTGATCCTGGTCAGCTGCACCATCTCGGGAGGGGTTGGCACGCGCACGCCAAAGTTCCTTATCTCCTTGCCAATGAGCTCCAGGTGGTGCATGACGATGCACTCGTGCTTCTCGAGGAGCTTGCACAGCTGCAGGTAGTGGGGACCGATGAGGTTATGCTTGAAGTTGTTGTACTTGGTCCAGAGGATGAGGTGGTCCGCCATGGCCTTGCAGAGCACGAAGGAGGACAGCCTGCAGGCTTCCTCGTCGAGGCCAAGCTTGGGCTTGAGGTTTTGGCAGTCGAGGGAGAACTGGCTCATGTTTCTGGGTCGCGAGTGTTAAGTGTAATGTGGTTAGTTAAGGGTTATATATTGTGTTCTTGTGGTTTTAATAGTTTTGTTGGTGACTTCACATTTACCCTTTTAGTCGAACGAGCGAAGCAGGCTATCCTTGTTTGTTGATGCTCTGAGTTGCTTTTGGTGGTTTTCAAGGAACTCTAAGCCACCAGAAGAAAAAGAGAGAACAAAAAAGGGCTCTAAAAAGCGGGCCGATGGAGAAAGGTCATGGACGCGGAGGAGAAAGCGAAAGGGAAGAGCCCCCTCGCCGAGAGTGCACGGAGAACTGGCATCGAATGGCTGTTGATTTCTTGTGTGTTTTCTTCGTTTCGCGCTTTTTGGCGTGTTTTTCACAGGTGATTTCTGCTCTTCTCTATGTTGGACATTTTCCGTGCTGCGAATGGACGCCACCAAATTCCCGCAAGCTTGCCCATCGCTGGGGTCTCTCTTCCATATGGTACGAATTCTGTCTGGTCATTACTTCCGTTAGTTCTGCCAAGACGACATGACATATCGTTACGTTAAGGTGCTCCCAACATCTATTTGTTTTGCCTCTTCATTCACCTTTAGGCATGTCCTTAGCCGAACGAAGCCTTTCGAAGCGAAAGGCGAAGAGCCAAGGACTAATACACTCAACTGGCGTTACGACCCGCACAGCGACACAAATGAACTACGACCAAGAGTCACAGCAGCGCCCAAAGCAAGATGGTAACTTACTTTCGTCTGTCATGTCTGTCGCAGAGTTTTGGGACCTCTCCGTAAGACATGCTCACAATTCGTCGCGAGGAAGTACGTTCCCAGCGAAGCGTCTCCGAAGAGTTGCCGTCGATTCACTCTGGTCCAGGAGCGAGCAGCCCTCTCCATGCCTCCAAACAAACGATAGACTCTCTACTCTGTCCTTCCTATTGGCGCTGCCTCTGTCCTCAGCTTTCTCTTGAGTCAGATCCATCGGATGCTTTGTTGCGGCTCTATCCGGACGGTGTGGCGCGTTTGCCTTCCAGTCGTGAGGAACAACTTCGCGAAGAAGTGGTGGAAGAAGGCTATGTCATCTTGGAGTCAAAAGAGTTGCCTTGGTACTTCTTTATTCTTTATCCGGTTCTTCTCATTCGACTGTCTCTTGTAGTCCCTTGTTGCTTCTTGCTCTTACTCTGCCTCTAATCCTTCAGCTTTCTTTCTCAGGTGTTGCGACATGAATGACTTGGCGCTTGGCGTTATTCAGCTGAAGAGCTTTGGCTGGAGTCCTACTTTCATTTGTATGTTTGACGAGGCAAGTGATTCATTTTCCCTGTTGTGCATGTTGACAAGAATCTCACCGTTAATGCATACCTATTGGCCATTGAAACGGGTATGTTAAAAAGGTATGGTTGGTGGTCCAACAGCTGTCTCGAGTATTGCGCAACGCCCTTCAACTCAAACTCAACATGGACTTCTTCTGTTTCTACGTTGACGCTTTTTCTGGACGCGGCGGTAAGCCTGCTTTTTGCCTCTTTCTTCCGCCGCCGTTCCTCCTCTTCTCGCGACCTAACTCGTCCTATTTGTTCTCTTGACAAAAGGTTCACAAGGTGCTGGTTGGCCGCCTCACAGAGACCGCCCAAACTCGGACCCTGTGACGTCCTTCCGTGAGGATGGAACCCCAAAGTATTGTACTGTTTGGATCCCTTTCACTCCAGCAACTCCCGAAAGCAGTTGCTTGTACGTTGTTCCAGCACACGCTGATCCCAGCTATCGTCAAGTCCGGATCGGTAGGCTCTTCTTCTTACTCTTTATCTGTTTCTTTGGTCTAGTTGCTTTGTGATCTCCACTTACCTCTTTTATTGGTTTGTTTTGAAATGGAAGGAAAGGATCTTTTGAGCAGCATTTTCACATCACCGGCAACATTTCAGGAGATAAGGGCGTTACCATGTGGCCCTGGTGACGTGGTCCTTTTCTCCCACCGCCTTGTTCACTGGGGCTCTCGTTGCAAAAAAACGTCTGAAGTTCCACGGTACCCATTTTGGTCCTCCTTTCTGCTCTGTTCTCCGTCTTTTCTGGTTCTTTGCTTCTCTTTTGTTTGGTTAAAAACCTGACCAAAGTGCGAAACAAAGAATTGCATGTTCGTTTGCTTGTTCCGATGAAGCCTTTGAGAAGCCATACCTTCTTTCCAAATACCTTCCTCTGCCTCCCCCTTCCGTACGACTCGCTCTAGTTAGTGCACAAAAGTTTGCCTACAGTTATCAAGAACCCATTGTGTCTTCTGGCACGGCCGACCTGTATCTAAGAGCTTTTCTTCGCAACATGGAGGCCTTCGATCCTGAGTATCGGCAACGCATACTCGCCACTGAAGAAGTTCAAAAGGCAGCACTGAGGCAATTCAGCCACAAAGCTTTGTAGGAATTGTTTTTATTTTGTAAACGCATATGGGGAGAGAAGAAAAGAGAAGAAATCAAGGCAGGGCAAGCGAAGCACGAAACTGTTGATTAGTCTGCGACGTGAATTCGAGCAAAGCCGGAGGCCGAGCCATTGTGTCCCACTGTGGATAGTGCACGGGTCTGAGGGGGGGGGGGTAACATTACATGACTACAAAGCAAAAAAAAGGGAGGCACAGAGCGGAGAGGGTAAAGAAAGGAGAAGAGCACATTGAGAGTCTAGCTGCAGTTGTCCTTCTATTATAACTTGTCCTTGTGTTCAAGTCGTTGTCGCGTCAGAGAACTGCAGAGAGAGAAGACTTCAAATCCTCAAGGCGAACTCCACCCTCGTATTCTATGAATCGAGGGGTAACCCCTGTGGAGTCGGTGGCAGGGAAGAGATAGATGGAAGGCATGTTCTTAATCTCCATAACGGCGTTGTTGATTTTGCTCCATTTAGCAATGATCACGCTCTCATTGTCTTGCAAGCTCTCTCTCAGTTCGGGATCTGTCACTCTCAGCATAAAGGAGAGAGAGAGCATTTGATCTGCGGAGGGCAGTAGGTTATCATTCTCGGGGATTGACTCGGAGTGGAGGAACCGTGTAAGGCGGCCCTCCAAAGCAGCTGCAATGTGTTGCTCCACAGCCATAGGAGTAAGCTCTTGGTCCTTGGGTAAGGGGTAGGATGCATCCGCTAGATGGTGGGTGTCTTCAAGGATAAATGTAGGGATAGTGTTGGAGACTCCTATCTCGTGGCGAAACAACTCGTGGAATTGGGAGGGGACGTACACAAAGCCGACTTTATCGCTCAGCCGCGAGACCATTGGAGTGAAGGCCTTAAGGATGCGCTCTACCTGACCGTCTACGTTCTCATCCACGACAAGCACGCCGATGTTGACCCCGCGTTCCAGTAGTCTTTCATAGCCCTCGGATATCTTTCGTAAGAAAGGTGAGAGGCTTTTTCAGAGAGGAAACGAGAAAAGAA
>JAVKOQ010000374.1:0-48636 GCA_031835245.1 Balamuthia mandrillaris | reverse complement strand
AGAATTGTGGCGGAGGGCATGGCCGCTTTGTTGTGTGGTCTGTCTGATGAGGAGGAAGCTTGGCATGGAGAATACGAAGGAGCGACTCCAAAACGCCAACTACTCATTCAAGTTTGAAGAGAAGAAAAGAAACATTGTCTATATCTTTTTCTGTTTGTTTTGGGAGAAGAAACAAGAGGAGGAAAAAACGTTGTTTAGGTTTTGTTTGGTTTGTTTTCTTTCGTGAGTTTAGTAGTTGGAAGTGGAAGAAGAATGTCCCTTGTGAGGAATCTTGAGGTACTCTTCGCTTTGCATCTCGATGAGGCGAGAGACGGCCCGCTGAAAGGCAAATTGTTCTTCTTTGCCATGCCAGATGGTTCCCATGTGTCGTCCTGTCGCATCATCAAAGACTTCTCTACCTTCCAAGTCTTTTTCGTCTCCGCCTTCAAAAAGATGAGCAGGCTCTGCATAAGCAGAACATAACAGTTTCACCTTTTTGAACAGACACATTAGTATTGAGAAACGAGGAGAGAAAGACAGAGGAGCTCAAGAAGAGGACAGAAGAGAAAGAGAGGAAAGAGAGAAGCAGATGAGAAAAGGACAGAAAAGAAGAAGGAAAAGGAGATTACTTTATGATTGTATAGCTCGTCGATGAGAGTAATAAAGCGCCTAGCCTCTGTGACGCTCTGTCGATTCATCTTCGGTATTCCACTCAGCAAAACGGTATGAAACGCTTCGCTAAGAGCTATATAGTCTGCTGCTCCCAAGTTCTGTTTACAAAGGTCGTTGAAGGAGAACCAAGCCACACCTCTCGCCGTCTTTGGCACTCTTAACTTCCTTCCTCCTCCAGCAACCGAAAGCTGCATGGTATGAGCTTGTTGATGATGAGTCAATTCTGCAAATGCTCTTTCCATCCGCTGTTCAGCTTCACTACCTCCACTTTCACTTTTGAGATGTTGTTGTTGATGATGCTGTTCGAACGAAGAAGAAGGAGAACGAGGATGAATGAGAAAGTAAACGCCTTGAGAAGCTTTGCCAGTGAGCCGATAGTCATTGCCAGAGACGATGCGATGCACTCGGCAACGACGATACAACAAGTCGATGAAGGGGAGGAATCTATCCCTCTGCAAACCTCCTTGATAGAGCTCATCGGGAGCTCTGTTGGAGGTCGCCACAAAGAGGACGTCGTTGCGGAACAGCAGGGAGAAGAGGCGATGGAGGATCATGGCGTCGGCCACGTCCGTCACTTGGAACTCGTCAAAGCATAACACTCCTGTTTGTGCTGCGATGCCTCGAGCTAATGCTGGAAGAGGATCACCTTCCTCTTCCCCTTCGTTTACTTCTTCCCCTTTTTGAAAGAGGTTAAAGTTATTGCTGTTTGAAGATTGCTGTTGTTGTTTTTTGTGTTGACGCCAATGGTGAATGCGGCCGTGAATGTCGAGCATGAAGGCGTGAAAGTGGACGCGTCTTTTGCGGCGGGAAGCTGGTATGCAGTCATAGAATAGGTCCATCAAAAATGTTTTGCCACATCCTTTTGGTTGTTATTGTTGTTCTCATAAGAAGAAGAAAGAAGAAAGAAGAAAGAAGAAAGAAGAAAGAAGAAAGAAGAAAGAAGAAAGAAGAACGAGAAAAAGAAGAAAGAGGAAAAGAAGAACATACCTACGTCGCCATAGAGGTATACTCCAAGAGGAGAGGATGAGGAGGGAGCTTCAGCAGGAGGTTCGGCGGTAGAAGCAGTGGGAGAAGAAGAGGAAGAAGACAAAGGATTTCGTAGCCAACTAAACTGTTTTTGCATTTTATTTTAAATCAGTTGAAAAGAAAGAAAGAAACGACAAGAAAGAAATGAAAAGGGGTACCCAAGAGGAAGAAGACGATGAGGAAGAAGGCGAAGATACGGAAGGAGGAGGTGTAGGCTCAGGAGTGGCCTTTTGGAGCAACGTCTGCTGGTACAGCTCTTGCAATGGAGCCAAAGCCTTGCGTTGAGCCGGGTCGTCCTTGATGACCCCTTCCGCGATCAGCCTCTCGTACCTCTGCAACGGGTCTTCACGAGAAGCCTCTGAAAAAGAAGAATAAAAAGAAGAAGAAGCAGCAGCGAACCGCGAAATCGTAATCGCATCCCATTTCCTTCTATTGTTGGTTTGGCCGATGAAAAGAAGCGGAGACGAAGAGCCTAGAGAACAACCACTGCTGCGATGAGGGTGAGCACAAAGCGGAGCGAAACGGCCGTGTGACAACCGTTGCGGAAGCAACCAGCTCCTGCTGTGGGCGCAGCCGAGCTTCATTCTTGTCTTCACTTTCTTTTTACTCTCGGGTTCCTTTTTCGTGTCGTCATGTAGACATCATCCATGTCGTCATGTGAAAGAAAATTCGTGTCGTTGAAATTAAAGACGACAGACATGAGATCAGACAAACTTGAGAGAGGATAAGAGAGATCCAAAAATAAATGACGACAGACATGAGACCAGACAAACTTGAGAGAGGATAAGAGAGAGACAAAAATTCTTCAAAAAAAATTAAAAAAAAAAAGAAAGAAAATAAATAAAGAAAGAAAGAAAAAAGTGAATGTATTAGTGAGCCTTTCCCAACTCGATCTTCTTGCTGAGCGAACGCATCGAGTTGTAGATGAGGGAGTCGATGATACCAGCAACGGTGAATACACCGCCGATGATGGCGCACACGCCCGTCAGGAAATGGGCAAACGACTTTTGTGTCTCCGTGAACTTCACCATGATAGGGGACAGATCGTACATAATGAACACTCCTGTTGGTGGTGGTTATTGTGTGTGTTTGTAGAAAAGGAGGTTAAAAGAGGAGAGATTTAAAAAACAAACGGAAAAAAGAAAAACAAGAGAGGGGAAAACAAGAAAAGAAGCCTCACATCAAGAAAAAGCCACAATAAAACATAAACAAAACAAACAACAAACTTATTTAAAAAAAAGGATAACATACCAGGCAAACCCGCGTTGGCATTCTCAAAAGGTCGGAAATGCTCCGTCACGGAGAACTGGTTGGTGTTGATGGTGCTGCCATCCAAGCTCTCATAGATCGTGGGGACGATCTTGACAAAGTACTGGTACATCCCCGAGCCCTCGGCCAGCGACTTGCTGACGCCGTCCAATGGGTTGATGATGCCGGGAAAGTCCTTGCCAAAGCTGATCCTGTTGATGTGGTGGCTGACGTTGAAGTTCGACATGGTCTTGAAGGGTTGCAGGTCGTGCACGTGCATGTTTTGGGACTGGAAGCTGAGACCGGGGGCGAAGTGGAAGTTGCCTGCCACTTTGTTGACGAGGAGGTGGCCGTAGACCTGGCAGCCTTCTCCTTTTTGTGCCTCGAGCGCTTCAGTGAAGCCTTCTTGTTTGCACTGGTTTTTGTTTTGAATAAAGGCGTAAACATCTACTTGAAGAAAAGACAGTAACGAGAGATCAGGAGAGAAAAGCAAAAGAGAGAAGGAGAGAAACCTGCTCGATGGCATCGGCGTTGGAAAAGGCCCATCCTTTCTTGCGATAAGCCTCTCGCACTTCATCACAAGTGTTACAGCATTGGTTGGGAGTGCTGCCTGCTCCGTAGCAGCTTCCACAATAGTCATCAGGGCGCACTATCACGGACGTCTTGGTGGCCAGATCTTTGGGCATGGAAAAAAGAATAAATAAACAGAAATGAGAAAGAAAGAATGAAGGGACCCTATAAAAAGAATGATAAAGGAAACGAAGAAGGAAGAAGAAAGAGGAGTTAAGACAGGAAAAAGGTTACCTTCTTTAGCAACGCTGAGTGGTTTCCCAGTTTCAGTAAGCCGCCGCTTGTATATATTGTGATCTACGTCCAGTTGGTGCTCTCCTGACACGTCCATAGCATCCACGCTTAAATCTGTTGTCGATGTGTGAGAGGAGGAAGAGGAAGAGGAAGAGGAAGAGAAAGAGGAAGAGGAAGAGGAAGAGAGGAAGAGAGGAAGAGAGGAAGAGAGGAAGAGAGGAAGAGAGGAAGAGAGGAAAAAGGAAGAGAGGAAGAGAGGAAGAGAGGAAGAGAGGAAGAGAGGAAGAGAGGAAGAGAGGAAGAGAGGAAGAGAGGAAGAGAGGAAGAGAGGAAGAGAGGAAGAGAGGAAGAGAGGAAGAGAGGAAGAGAGGAAGAAGAGTCCTACAAGAACAAGCCAGCTTGGGGAAGGTAATATCGAGGTTGATTTGAAGTTTCTCTCCTCGTGACACATCAACATAGAGTTGAGGGCTCACATCCACCGCTAAATAAAGTGACAGCTCGGAGATGAAGAGCCACGCGATGATCAATCCACTGATAATGGACACTAAGAAACAGGAAAAAAAATGAAGGCAAATGAGACAACAGAGAGGGACCAAAGGAAAGAGGGAGGAAGGGAAAGAAACCGCACCAGCAGCACCAGAAAACGTTCTCACTCGAAAGTCCTCCAAGGTCTTTGGGTAGGCATCAAAATTTTTGAGTTTTGTGATGATGTCGTTCATTTTTTGTTTGTTTGTTTGGGTACACAAATGATGATGATGATGATACTGTAACAATAAAATCAACAAAAAAATAGTTTTTTAGATAATAATTTTTAACAAAAAAAAAACCTCCTTGTTTGTAGGATTCGATCAAAACCGATCCCTTTCTTTCTTCTTCTCCCTTCCCTTTCTACTTTAAAAAAAAAACAAACCAGCACCAGACCCCCACAAATGAAAATCCCCTCCACACACACAACCAGCAGCAGCAACAACAACAAAAAAAGTCTAAGTCCTTTTTTTCCCTCTTTGTGAGGTGGTCCGCTATTTTTTCCTTTCCGTGCGATATGACGTCATTTAAACCCGCGTCGTCCTGGAACAATGACGTCAGCAAAATTCCTTTTGGATGTAGATAGGAGAGCGGAGGTGATCTTGGACAGGAGAGAGGAGCCTTCCCCACCTGCCGGCAAGCGGGACAAGGTTTGCATGGGGCAAGCACGAGCCGGTTGCGGCCTTGACTGAGGTGGGTGATCTATCACCCTCCCCTCCTCTTTTGTTCCCAAAACAAAAGCTCCCAAACACACCAGCTCAAAGCTGAAACCATCCGTTGTTTCGCTTTTGTTGTATCTTCGAAGTAAAATAATGGCGTGGTTATGGCGCCGAGGACCGGGTCGTTGTCGTTACGTGTCAGCTACAGGAGGAGCTAACTTCCAGCGAGGAGGTGGGTGTGTACCCCACTTTTTTTACGCTGCACGTGGAGGACGACCGCGGATTGTCACAGCGAGAAGAAGGGACCTGAAGGTCGGGGGCCGCAAAGGAAAGAGCCTCTCCAAAGGATATGCCAAGACCCAGCTTGAGAGCTGCAGTCGGTCGATGCATGAGTCCTCCCAACCTTCAAGGCTTTGATCCTTGACGAATAACCATCAACAACCCCACGAAATCTAAAGAGGAAAGCGACGTTGCTTTGATCACAAAAAAGAAGAAGAAGACCAAGGAGAAGCAGCGCAAAGCGTTGATATAGAGGGGTTTTATTCGCCGGTTTGGAGTTTTGCCTTAAAGAAGACGTCACAAACCAAATCCAAAAGAAAATTACCAAACGCGACGACGTTTCAGCCAAACGGTTGTTAGTTTGGCCCAATGGCACGGCAGATGAATAGCCTAAAAGATCCATAGCAGCGCCATTTAGGCTGATAATGAATTTTCCTATGTACCGGCGGTCAACTCTCTCTCTTATGCCTCATGCCCCTTGTAACGCACAAACACAAATAAAATATATATCTATATAAAAAAATAGAACCCCCTTTGCACGAACAGTTTTGTCTCGGTCGTTCTCACTATTGGCCTCGTTAAACAAAAAAGGGGTTCGTTTCGCTTTTTTTTTGTTTCTTTATGTTTTGTTTTTTTTTTAATTTTTTTTTTGTCCTCTTCGAGTGACCTTTTTTTTTTCTTGTAATTCTTTTGGTGGAATACGGAGGGGAGGAAGAGAATGAAAAGCAACAACCCTCTCCTTCCATTCTCTTTCTTCCTTTCCCTATACAACGCGTGTTTGTTTGTCCATTTTTTCGCCTCATTTTCATCTATTTTTTATTAACTTGATGGTATAAATGAACTCATCATTTGCGTAACCTTCATTCATTCTTTTGGTGTAAGTAAAGCGGGTCACACCAACACCGGAAACGACATCAAGGAAGAGAATGACGAGGAAGAAACACGGGTCCACAACGCTCCTTGTGTTGCTTGCGGTGATAGCTTTCGCTGCCTTCTTTTCCTATGCTGGTTTGTTCTTTTTCTTTTCAACAAAAAAAAAAACTGTCGGTAACGCTCTTAAAAAAAAACGAACCTCAACAGAAGCGCAAACGGAGGTAAGCGCTGGCAGTTTTCGTAACAGCATTGACACTTGGTCCGTCTCATGGACCATATTCGATGACGACACAAGTAATCCTTTTCTCTTCTTTCCTCTTATTTTTTCTTCTCTTCTTTCTCTTTTCTTTTTTTCTCATCTTTTTTTTTTTTGCAGTCGAGTTCACCTTGGAGAGCACCAACGACGGTTGGGTCGCCCTCGGTCTCTCTCACAACGACAAGATGCCCGACTCGGACGTGATCTGGTGTTACTTCGGAGGTGCCGCCTGTCCAAACGGTTGCGTGAGCGATCGATACGCCACTATCTATGGCCGGCCTGGGCAAGATGCAAGTCAAGACGTTACTGTAATGTTTACTTTTTGGTTGTTCTATTCTTTCGTTCTTTCAACTCACAAACAAAAACAACTAAAAAACAACACAACAACACAAACAAACAAACAAACAAACAAACAAACAAACAAACAAACAAACAAACAAACAAACAAACAACAAAAGTTACTCTCGGCCAGTCGTGAAAACGGACGTACCTCTTGGCACTTGCGCCGCCAGCTCGACACCGGCGATACCACGGGCGACATCGCCATCACCAACGGCACCAGTCTTTACTTGCTGTGGGCCTACGGCGGCTCCGCCACTCCTATTGGTGATGACTTTAGCTTCTCGCAACACTTTATCGCCGCTCCCTCGCCCTCTGGCATCGACCTCTTCCAAGGAGGGGACTCTGTGGGTGACTTGGATGACGACGACGAGTGGCTCCGCAAGGCGCACATCATCCTCATGCTTCTGGCCTGGTTGGTCTTGGCGGTAGGCGGCAACTTTGTGGCTCGATACTTGAAGCCAGCGCAGGGCGTCTGGTGGTTCCGCAACCACGTGCTGTTGATGGGGTTGGCGGCGCTGCTCACCGTCTTGGGCTTCATCTTCATCGTCATCTTCGTGGATAGAAAGGAGGTGAGGGAGCACTTCTCCGAGGGCAGCCATCAAACCCTTGGCTTGATCATCCTCATCCTGACGTTGATCCAGCCGGTCATCGGCGTCGTGGCGGATCGCCTTTGGTTCCTGGAGAGAAAGAAGACGCCCGTGGTTCCCGATGTGCTGCATAGATGGCTGGGAAGGATCCTGTTGGGCTTGGCCATGATCAACATTGGGCTGGGCATGGACTTGTACTGCGTCTCCAGAACGGTCATCAACCTCTACATTGCTTACTTTGTGGTGGTGATCGTGGCGTTGATGTTGCCGCATGAGGTGATAAGGCTGTTCTTCGTGCGAAAAGGAGGATGGTACTTGGGAGGATTCGAAGTGGAAGAAGGTGGAAATGTGGTGATGGGATGGATCAAGACGTATGTGAAGAGGTTCTCGTTGTTACCGCAGAGCAAGAGCAAAGGAAAGAAGGAAGGAGGAGGAGGTCATGATGATGGAGAGATTGCAACGTGGTTGAAGTTTACGTTGTGGTCGTTGCAGGCGGTTGTTGCTGTTGTTGTCGTGGCCTTCTTCATTGCGATGGTACATCTTGTTCTTCTTTTTCTTTCTTCCTGCTTTTCCTTCTTGCTCCTCTTCCATCTTCTTTCTTGCGATGTTGTCTAACTGAAATGCTTAAACCTAAAGGCGGTGGAGGTCGGTGACAAGGACGCAGCAATCAACGAAGATCCATACTATGATTCTTGTATCATTGGCCAATTGGAAGGAGATGAGTAACTAACGGATATGTAGCTATTTTTTCGGTTTTGGGGGTTTCTTTCAAAGATTAAACAAAAGAAAAAGAAAGGAAAAGTGTGTTCATTCATAAACCTAAACCCAACTCTTCGTTGCTGCCGCTGATGGCATGCATCATGTCTCTTGCTATCTCTAATTCTGTTGTGGAAAAGAAATAAGATAAGAAACGAAAGAAAAAAGAACAAGCAAACGACAAGGAGGAGAAAAACAGACGGAACGAAAAGAACAAGCAACAAGAGAGACCAGATAAAGTACCTGAAAGCAAAAGGCGGAACTTGTCGACTGGAACTTCAAAGGCGTGTTTGGAAAGTAACGGTCCTACTGTATCTTCTTTGTTCTTATCTCCACCATCCTCTCTATGAAGGCTCTCGTTCCGTCTTTTTTGGATAGAGTTTTCCACCTCCAAACAAACCTGCACTGTCGGGGTTTCCACAGTCTGCAATGAAGAACCAACAAGCAAATGAGAAAAAAAAACATTAAAAACAATAGCTGTCATAAGCTAAAAAGAACGATGGCGAAAGAGTTGTTGATGGTACTTGTAGAGAACTGGAAGAAAGAATATAGTCTACTCGCCACTCTACGGATTGAAGTCTATCCACTTGTTTGTGAAATGATACTGGGGTGAGTGACAGAGAGAGAGAGAGAGAGAGAGAGAGAGAGAGAGAAGGTTTACGTTTGAGTGTTTGAGATTTAAACTTTTCTCGTAGGTCATGTTTTCGCTCGCTGAAAGGACGGATTAGAGAATCGCAGTGTTCTGTTCATGAGAGAAAGTAGAACAGAGGTTAGAGAACGAGAGAACGAGAGAACAGAGAAGCAGGTGAGCAGCAGACAAAAGAAGAAACGGAAAGAAGGGAAGAACGAGAGAAGACACAATAGAAGAGAGAACGAGAACGAGTAAAGAGAGGAGGAAGGGCAAAGGGACAAGAACAGAGACAGAAAAAAAAAGTTATAGAGGCACAGAATGAGGGAAGCGAGAGCAAGAAAAGAGAGTAAAAAAACCTTTGGGAAGACCCAACTGTTGCAGTTCGTTGTTGAGAGTGTTGGCTTCCACGTCGTATTTGGCGCCATTCGTGACGATAAAGTTGAGCGCTGCAATCACAGCCTTCACATCAGAGTCACCTTTGTTTTTTTTTTTTTTTTGATGAGCAAAACAAGAGAGAACGAGCCGATGAAACAAAATCGTACTTAAGCCGAATTTGTCGGTGTGTTTCGTAACGTTGGAAAACTGTGGGAGGCAGTGTCGCTCGATTAGTGGCTTGAGCAAAGGAAGAAAGGAGGGACAGATAGGATCGTACATCAATGGAACCGCTGAGCAACCGGTCAATAACTTCCTTCACCAGAAACTTGATACGAACGCTGGAGATCTTGGCCAGCAATTCAATCTCCTTCAGGAGCCAATCCGGCGCATCAAGCTCACCGCAAAATCTGAATTTCTAATAAGAGGAAGCAGAAAGGATTTGGTTATGTGCACAGCGTCATCTTGACAAAACAACAAAACAAAACAAAAGTTACCATGATGTATACTCGAAAAACAACGACAGCAAGGGCTGACCACCAAGGCCAAGCTCTCCACTTTCTTCTTCCTCCTTCTTCGTTTCTTTTTTGTAGACATGCGGGAAATTTCATATCCAATGAAAAAATTTTGCAGACATGATGGTGAAACTCCGGCAGCGAAAAAAAAAGAACGACGGCAAGTATCCTCCATCCTTCTCCTCTTTTTTTTCTTTTTCTCTTCTAGTATTCCCCGTTTGAGCCCCGGTCCCTTTGGAGGAGTAGAAGACGTTTTAGTCCATCACAATGGCAACCAAGAGAGGTATGTAGAGAGCCTGTGTTTTTCCTCAATGTTTTTGTTGCCGCTGTGGATCGATGCGATAGGCGGTCATTTTGTTTGAGAGGTTTGTGCTTTGTACTGATTCTTGATGGCTTGGTAGGTAAGGGAGGAGTTGGCGGTAACAAGTTCCGCATGAGTTTGGGTCTCCCCGTCGGCGCTGTCGTCAACTGTGCCGATAACACTGGAGCCAAGAACCTGTATGTGATCTCCGTGTTGGGCATTGGTGCCCGTCTCAACAGGTTGCCTGCCGCTGGTGTTGGCGACATGGTGATGGCCACCGTAAAGAAGGGCAAGCCCGAACTCAGGAAGAAGGGTTTGTATTTCCTTGTTCTACATCTTTTTGCCCTTTGTGCTGAACATTTTGTCTCCTTTTGCAGTGATGCCTGCAGTTATCATCCGACAGAGGAAGCCCTGGAGGAGAAAGGACGGTGTATTTATCTATTTCGAAGGTTTGGCCGTCACTCCATTCCAGCACTCCCTGCCTTAGGCTTTTCCTACCTTTTCACCTAACTAATTCTTTTTTCCCTGTTTGATTAGATAACGCTGGCGTGATTGTGAACCCTAAGGGAGAAATGAAGGGCTCCGCCATTACCGGACCTGTGGGTAAGGAGTGTGCTGATCTTTGGCCTCGTATCGCCAGTAACGCTGGCACGATCGTCTAAAAAACGCTCAACAACACACAAACACAAACCCGCCCTCAAACAAGAAACGTCTTTCTGCCGTGCCCCTACCAAATAAAAAAAAGATCAAGCCCAACCTGCTTCGTCCTTCCTCTTTTTCCCCTCCTCCTTTTTCTTTTTCAACTCTTACTCTTTATTCTTGTATCATTTCTTCTTCACCTTGCCAGTACCTCCTCTTTCAGTCCAGGCAGCTTCTTCACAGGCCATCCACGGTCGCCCCGCAATTCCTCCTGGTCTGCCACCTTCTTGCCCCATTTGACCAACGTGAAGCCTGGCGATACCAGCGGCAACTCGGGCTGACACTCACGCCACTCGCCCCACTCCGCTTCATAGCAATACCCACTCATGGGTTGATCCAACTCGTGTACCCCCGCCAACGTGCCCCGGAACAACGAGGGATCGCCCCTGTGTCGCTCCCTGGCAAGCGTCTGCATGGCGCCATTCTCCAACCCCCGCCTGAAGCCACCCCTGCCCTCTCTCTCCACCAGCATCAAGTACCGGTGCACCTGCCACCGCTGGGAGTGAAGCACCACCAGCGCCTTCTCTTGCCACTGCTGGTGAGTGGCCGGCCCAAAGTTTGCCTGCACCCAGAGGAAGCCGTACCGGTGGAGGCACCAGTGGATGTTCTCGTGCTTGGCCGTCTCGTGGAGCCACTTCTCCTTGGGGAGGTCCTGCGGCTGAGAGAGGTGGGGCAGGTTCTGCCGCACCCAGGCGCGCGTGTCGTTGCTGTTGTGGTTGGGGGCGAGAGCGGAGGGGGGTGGGAGAGAGCCTTGCTTCATCAAGGCAGAGAAGTGAAGGAGGTTGCCGACGGTTTCTTCTTCGTTGAGTTGGAGGAACAGGTCGGCGTTGGAGGAGATCCAGGAGAGGACGTCGCGGGGCGCCATCCAGCCTTCCTCCTCTCCTTTGGCGTACAGCGCCTTCATGGCTGCCTCCAAGCGAGAAGAAGAAGAAGAAGATGCCGTGGAAGGAGGAGGAGGAGGTGGCAGCGAGATCAGAGTGTGGGTGAGATGGTTCAGCACGTAGGTGGAGTGAAGAAGAGCGGCGATGAGCGCGGGGTCCGCAGTGAGGGGCTCCTCGGCAGAGCCCACGAACTCGGCCTGGTGGAAGGCCATGCGGATGTGCCAGTCCCAGCCGCACTGATGAAAGTAGATGACCTGGTAGATGTGCTCCAGGAAGCCGATGGAGAGGAGGCTGTCCCAGGGGTTCCACCGCACCATGGTCAAGGGGATGTCCGTCAGCTGCAGGTGGGCCTTGGGGTAGATGTACTCGAAGGTGGCGTTGGCCAGGACGGCCGAGGCCTCAGGCCCAAAGAGCTTGTAGAGGGAGAGGCCCACGCAGATGTGGTTGGAGGCGAAGGCGCACTCGGGCATGAAGACCTCGAAGCCGTCCCTCAGCCGCCCTGCATCGATCATGTAGGAGTGGATCTCCACGGAGGGGCCGTTGAGCACCGTCAGCCCCGCCGTGTTGGGCAGGCGGGTGCCCTCCCACCCGCCCCAGTGCAGCACCGGCCGCTGGTCCATGTGGGAGGGGCGGCCCAGGACCGCTGGGTCCACGAGAGAGACCCTCATCACGGCGTGATGGTCCTTGACCTCCTCGCCTAGGGCGGCCACTGCTCCCACCCTTGGGGCGAGCAGGACGGGCGGCGGGTTGGTGGTCTTGAAAGCTCGTACCAGCTTATCCAGCATGTTGTGCTCCGTGTTGAGGTTGTTGTTGTCGTGGAAGAGGACGTACCGGGAGTTGACCCGCTCCAAAGCCTTGCGGTAGGTGGTGTGTCGGTCTTCCCAGCGAGAGAGGGTCATTATCTTGAGGTTGGGGTACCGAAGCTGCAGCTGTTCCACTTGCTCCAGGATGGAGTGCCAGAAGATCAGGTCCAGGTGCACGTAGACCACTTCCGTGCTGGAGGGACAGCCTTGGAGGACGTGCTCGAGGGCTTGAGGTGTGAGGGTGATGGACTCTCTCCACAGCACTATCACGGAGACCCGGTCCTCTCTGGTAGGTCCCAAGGGATAGACCTCCATTTCAGCGTCTGAGTTTCTGAGGGTAAGGAAAGTTGGAGAGGAAGCCGGTAGATGAGAGGCGACAGGAGCTGCGGGTGACGAGGGAGCACGCAGGGGAGCTCTGTTTCCTTTGAGGAGCAAAAAATGTTCCGGTCCGTCTGGCTGTTTGGTCATCAAGAAAAGTGAAAAAACGCAAGCACTGAGGAAGAGCATCACCAACGATACGATGATTATTCTCGTCAGCAGCGTGGTAACCCTCATTGTTTTTGGATTAAAAACTTTATCAAAGGATCACACTCGGAATAACACACCGAGGTGACCTTTAGCGGGCCTTCTCACGGTCCTCAAAAGCTGTGGATTTATCAAGTTGCACGAAAGGGCACCCTGTCTTACCATATTTGGTTATAATGGCGACAAACATTACCTAATATAGGGCGCTTTATAACACATTGTTGGAACGCCAAACAAAACATGCACCGCCAAAGAGGTTCCCCGACCCTGCGCCTGTGGTCCACGTCACAGGGTCTGGGGTGTTGGATCCGGTGCTGGCGTTGGTGCTCTCTTTTGTTGTTCATCGGTCTGCAGGTCCTGCTCCTGACCACCCTTCTGGAAGTCCCGGCAGGGACCCCCTCTGACGTTCCTGTTTCTGCTCCTGTATATTCTCATCGTCCTCTTGCTTCAACGTTTCACAAGCCCTCTTCATCAGCTCCTTCTGGAGCAATTAGCATCGCCCATCTAGCACAGAACAAAGCCAGCCAAGCCTGCTCCTTCAGCAGCTCCTCATCCCTTCGACTCGGCTCCAGAAAACTCCACAAACTTTCATTCTTTCACCAAGTCACCGCACTCAGTTTACACAAGGGCACACTGTCCGTGAAACACCTCTCCTACAACCCCAAGATCGTGAGCTTGTTTCCTTTGTTATGTTCAGCCCTACCATTTCTCTCTCCTCGACACCTTGCCAATCAGGAACCACTCCACTTCATCCTGTCTTGCTGTGACCTACCATTACCTATCATTCTTACACAGAACCAAAAGAACACCAAGGAGGAACGAGAAGGAGAGAGAGCATCCAGCACTTCTTCTAACTTCCTGTTTCCCACTTTTGCTGACCAGATCTTTGTTCCTTTGCACGAATCTTATATGGTTGCTTCTCTGACAGAAGCGCAGCAAAAGGAAGCTGCTGCATTTGCTTCGACGAACAACGCTGTGCTAGCCTTGCCAACAAAGTCAAGGGGACTGTGGATGATGCATCCTAAAGAAGGGGGAGGCTACATCACCAACTTTGAACGGATGCGGCAACAACTGTTGGAAGAAGGAAATGAGCGAACGTCTCCTTGGAAAGAACGGAGCGATGTACCCTTCTGGAAAGGTCAGCTGGCCTACAACAAAGCTGTAGGCTACAGCCACATGGACCATCCTCGCGTGCATCTGGTGCGGTTGAGCCAGAAGCAACCTCACTGCGTGCACGCTCGTTTCACGCCCATTGCTGACAAGCATGCTTCTCACGGAGCCTATATGCCAGAAGACCTCAAAGCCATGGTGGAGGCCCCCTCTCCCATTCGTTATGCGGACCACAAGTACTTGATCCACGTTGGTAACGCTGGCTATGCCGATCGTCTCTGGCAACTTCTTCTCTCCGGAAGTACAGTTCTGTGGATGGAGGATGGGTGGCAAGAGTGGTGGTACCATTTCCTACAGCCTTGGCAGCATTACGTGCCCATTCGAATGGATGCTTCTGACTTGTGCGAGCGGGTGGAATGGTTGCGTGCTCATCCGGAGGAAGGAGAGAGGATTGCAGCAAATGGGAGGCAGTTGGTCGAGAGGCTGTTGACTTGGGAGAATGTTGTTAACTATACGGCTCATGTGGTTGATACCTACTTGGAGAGTTGTGGGAGTTTGTTGGCCGCACAGCGAAACACAAAGATGTCTCGGTGGTTGGAAGAGGGGAAGAACGTTCCGCTTTGTTCTGTTCCTGGTTATGGTGGGGATGGGAGGGGAGAAGGGGTGTGGGATCCAGTGGTAAGGGAAGCCGGTGGAGATACAGTGGATGAAATGATGGAAGCCGTTCATGCGGCTATAAAGAAAAAGCTAAAGGCATGAACAACTGAAAAAAAATGAAAATGTTTAAAAAATAAATAAATAAATACTTGTTACGAAGAGAGTCACTTGCGCGATTCAACATAAAGGTACATTCCATCCCTAGGGAAAAGTATGGGAGAAGGAGCGAACTTCTTGTCTTCTTCACCAGGAACAAGCCGAACTTTGAACTGTTTGATGATGCTACACACCGCCACCAGAGCTTCGGCATACGCCATTTTCTTTCCCAAGCAAGTCTAAAGACAACAAAAGTTAAAAACGAAAGGGAGCGGGGAAAGAAAACAACGAAAAAGAAACGTACTTGAGGTCCAAGATGAAAAGCAGGGAAGATGCCTTTGGCCATTTCCTTTTCCTTTTCAGGACTCCATCTATCAGGATCGTACTTGAGCGGGTCCTCCCAAAGAAGTCTTCCCATGCCATAAGGGTGATAGAGCACAATGTCTTTCTTCTTGATGATCGTCCCATCAGGAAGAACGTCGTCTCCTTTCGCCGTTCTGCCATTGAATGGAACGGAGGGGTAGAGGCGAAGGGTCTCCGTGAGCATTTGTTTGGCGTATTGAAGTTGAGGAACCTCCTCTGTTGTTGGTATATCTCCTTTCATTACATTGTGTATCTCTTCCAACAACTAAATATCACCATGTCTTAGCGAAAAGAAAGGAGAAAAGAGAGAACAAAAGTAGGAACGAAGAAGAACAACAAGAAGAAGAGAAAGAAACCTTGTCAACAACTTGAGGATTCTGAGCAAGCAAATAGAATGTCCAAGTCATCAGCTGGACAACGAACGATTGTGAGCGAAACTACATATAACAAAGGAAAGAGGGAGGAGAATGTATACAAAGAAAAAAAAAAAGAAAACATACCGCAGCTGTGGTATCTCTGCCAGCCAGTACAAAGTTCATAAACACATCCCTCAAATACTCATCTGCATTGCAACATATTAGTAAAAGCAAAGCAAACACAAGAGCACAGCATGCAGCCAAACAAACCTGTAAGTGGTTTGCCGTCATCATCATCCAACAGCATGAAACGAGAGAGAATGTCCGGCTTGCGCCTGAGCTCCTCCTCGCTCTCCTTTCTTCTCCGAGCAATGATATCATATATGATGGCATTCGCGCTGTCGATCCGTTTGGTGAACTCGCAGTTCTTCTCTCCTCCAGCCAAAAGGTGTTGGATGTGCTTTCGCAGGGGGTTGAGAGAACGGAAAGCGATTTCGGCGGAACAGTAGTCAAAGTCCTTGGCGAACTGAGCGAGGGCCTCGTCGGAGGAGACCTCGTCATCGCAGCCTAAACCTACGCTCAGGAACGTCTTCATTGTGTATCTCAAGAGCAACTATTTGTTGTTGTTTTCAAATGAATGTCAACCCACACCGAAAGTAGAAAACAAAAACGAAATACAAAAACAAAAGCCATTACATACGTTGAAAACGTTGAAAGGCTTTTTGCTTTGAGCAGCGGCGTGCAGCTCCTCCAATACCCATCTCACGTGCTGCCCAAAGATAGGGATCATCGTTTGCTCGATGCTGGCGCTGCGGAATAACGGCTTGGCGAGGAGTCTGTGCAACCGCCATTCCCTTCCGTCCGAAGTGAAGATACTGTTTTTTGTTTTTTGTGTTTAGTGGAGGAAAAAAAGAAGAAGGCAAGAAAGAAACGACAAGAAAGAAACGGAACGAGCAGATCAAGACAAAGAAAGAAGAGGAGGAGGTGAGACTAACCCATCGCCAAGTAACTCTTTGAAGTCAAGTTTACGTTTTTCTCCACGCCCCTTCATGACCCCAGACATACCATACGTAAGACGAAATGGAACGCGACCAAAGAGAGAAGGAGAGAAAGAGAGAAAGAGAGAAAGAGAAAGGACGAAAGAGCGAAAAAAGAGAAAGAAAATAAGAGAGAGAAAGCGGGAAAGAGAAGAGAGAAAGAAGAGAGAGAGAGAACTAGTCGGCGTACGTAGTTCTTCCAGTTCTTGTTAAGATAGTAGTCCACAACTTCAGGGCTGCGCACAATGATGAACCGGAACGGCCCGTTCCTGATGAGCCAGGTCCCACCATACTTTTTCTGTTTCGGTTTTTTTTTTCTAAGCAAAGCAACCCCGCAAGAAAGCTATGGAAGAGCAGGGGTTATACCGTATTTTCCATGATGTAGTCCTGCAAGCGCCCACGGTTTGCCACAAAGTTGTGCAAGTTGCCGAGGATAGGGAGCGGAAAGGGTCCCGGCAGCTGTTCCCTTTTCCACCGCACCAACGTCAGGAGGAAGAGCAGCGCGACGACCGCCGCCACGCCGAGAGCAATATAGGCCAGCATGCTGGTGATGGTGGGGTGTCAGTGGGATGCTTTTGTTATGTTTTTTCAAAAAAACAAACCGGAGAATGAATGAAACATTTAAGACCTTTTCAAAAGGATGGAAGCAGCACGTGTAACGCTAGCGTAACAAAAAAGCCTCGTTCTTCTTCGAGCGGCCCATTTCTTTCTCTCTCTTCTTCCGGAATGAATCAAAATAATCCTAGGGAGAATAGTTAGAGAAAGAAGGAGAAGCACAAGAAAAAGAAAGAGGATGAGAGAAGAACCAGAAGAAGCAAACAAGTGTGACACAAGCAGCCGTTGGACCTGATAGCGAGGACTTGCTTTATTTTTATTATGTTTAACTAAGTGACGAGGTTGGAAGAGAACTCAGGCTCCAGCTTTCGGTGTGGACGACATCGACGCCGATGCCGTAGGTATCTTCCGCCTCGTCTTCTATCAACGGTACCGGAGTTCGCCAAAAGTTGACGCTCCACTCTTTCTCCTCCTTTTCTTCGTTCTCCTTCTCCTTCTCCTTCTCCACATCCTTCTCCTTCTCCTTCTCCAGTTCCTTCTCCTCCACCTCTTTTTTGGTCTCTGCGTCGCTTTGAATCCGATGTAAACAAGTAGCTTGCTCTAGCTGCAGTCGCTGCAGTCGTTTCGCTAGCTTTCTTTGTTCCTTTTGTTGGCTGAGTTTCCAAAACTCTGGGGGGATGACAACTTGCTTCAAGAGATCAGGGCGATAGCGCAACATCTTCTCGGTGAACAACACGTGAGAGAGAGGGTCAGTCTTCATGTCCTCATAGACAAAAGTGAAGTTGGTCTCGTCACAATAGTTTTGCGTCACTGCCACGCTAGTCTCTGTGGATGATGCAAAGACGTTAAAAGGAAGAAGAAGAAGGAGACGAAGAAGAAGAAGAAGGAGACGAAGAAGAAGAAGAAAAGAAGAAGAAGAAGAAGAAGAAGAAGAAGAAGAAGAAGAAGAAGAAGAAGAAGAACAAGAAGAAGAAGAAGAAGAAGAAGAAGAAGAAGAAGAAGAAGAAGAAGAAGAAGAAGAAGAAGAAGAAGAAGAAGAACAAGAAGACGAAGGAATAAATGAAAGGAAGGAAAGAAAGAAGGATGAAGAAAACAAACCCAAGTTCATAACCATGTGCCACCAATTGGAAGGCACAAAGATGAGCTCGCCAGGCTCTTGGATGCATTCGATAGGCTGGAAGAGCTGGTCCTTGCGTGCACGAATGTTGGGATAGTGATGTATGAACCAATCGATGGGATCTGCTCCCACATAGTCCCCGCCTTCATGAAACACAAGACCTGTAATATATCCGTTTAGTTCTGGAGAGAGAAGACACACAAAGAGAAAAAAAAGATAGGAAGCAAAAGGGAAGGAAAAAACAAACCTGGAGGAAAGACATTGGGAGGATAAAAAGTCCACCGTTTCCTTCCCTCTAAAAGCGCATTCCAAGCAGCCGTCCTAAAGGGATCCAAATGGAACGGAGATCCCGAGCGAGGCCCTCCGATGACCACCCACCGATAATGCGGCCTCTTCTCCGCCCCCATGCTGGCCAAAAAGTCCTCCCTAAAGTACTCCGGCACGTCGTAGTCCGCCAGCATTTCCGGTGCATTCCTGGCGTAGCGCGGGCAGAAGATGTAGATGGGGTCCGCATCATGGCTGAGGTTCACATAGGCAAAGTAATCCTGGAGGGTCATCACCAGCTTTTTCCCCTGTCCATCCGTTTGGTCCACCCGGAACTGGCGGGAAGCGAAGCGCCGCAACAGGGCCTCCGGCGTCCAGCTCTTGTCCCGCCAAGAGGGCCAGGAGGTCACCAGGTCGGTGAGGATGACCGGTCGGTTTTGGCGGGCATAGTTCTCCAGGAATTCGGAGACGCTGAGGGTGCGCGCGGAGCGGCGCTCCACCTGCTTGTTGGCGGGAAGGTCGGAGGGGAGCTGGGCCCAGTAGTGCATGGGCACGTGGGCTTTGTACCATTGGGCGTAGAGGTGGGCGGAGTAGAAGCCCTGGATGGGGAGCTTGCGGTAGGGAGGGGCGGAGGAGGGGTCCTTCTCGCGGGGCATCAGGTAGGTACGCCGCCAGGTGCCTTTGAAGTTGAAGTTGCCTCTGTACTTGCTGAAGAGGCAAAGGAATGGTGAGAGAAGAAGAGAGGCGAAGGAGCGAGAGAGAGAAAGGAGGAAGAGAAGGAGAGAGAGAGAGAGAGAGAGAGAGAGAGAGAGAGAGAGAAGAGGGAGAGAGAGAGAGAGAGAGGAGAGACGATGAGGTATAGAAGAAGGAAGACTTACTCAATGCATAGATCATGCCAGAGCTCTTCTTCGTCCGAGAAAATGTAAAAGGCATGGCTGGTGAAGCAGATCTGCATAAGGTCCTCCGCAGAGAAGTAGTGAAAGATCTTTAGGAGGAGGGCGTCGTCCAACACGTTCAGCGCGCCCAAGCCGTTTGTCCGGGCGTAGTTGGTCGGCAGAGGCTCCGTTGCCTCCTTTTTGCCCTCTCCGGGAGGAGCTGCTTGCAAGCCCACGCCCTTCTCCTCCTGTTGCGTCTCTTTGGTTGCCATCTTTCTTTCTTTCTTTATCCCTTCTTCCTCTTTTGTCGACACGTCGACAAATGGCAGAAAACGCCATAAAGTGCCAGCAACATGGGTTTTCATCCAAGAAGCGCCATCCGGAAGAATTCCTCAACTCCGACAACCAATCACCGTAATTTCCTTTTATAGGCTGAATGCGTCGACAAAATTTGTCTCAAAAAAAAAAAGAAGAGTTTTTCCCGCGTTTTTTTTTCTCCCCCAAAAAAACACGCCACACACAGCCACAACGCGCGCGCGCCCTTGCCGCGGCCTTTGTTTATTTTTTTTCCCCCCTCTTTTCTTCCCCTCCTTCTGCTTCTTCTGTCCCCGAATCGGATTGGATTGGAATCAGGTTAGATTCGATTGGATTGGATTGCTGCAACTGTGTTGTCATATTTTTTTTTTTGCAACGGCTGAGAAAGAAAAAAAGGTGGCAAAATCTTAAATTCATCCAACGATCACCCTTTCGATTGGAATCTTTTGGGGAATACTCAATTATTTTTTTTTTTTGCGGGCTTCTCGTTGGATTGATTAGGTTTGTTTTTCTTTTCTCATCTTGCTTTTTTTTAAAAAACAAAACCTCCGCCTTTCGATGACGTTAACCTCAAAACAAAAACATTAAGAGAGGAGAGGAGAGAACAAGCAAATACGAACCTGCCTTCCCTCTTCATTTTTTTTTCCTATGTGTGATGGGAGACCTGATCGTATGTAATCCAACGCACGCGATAACCTCTTCTTCGGCCAAAATGAACGCTACTGCTACCACCACAATCGCCACGACGGCGACAATGACGACCAACAACACTGTAACTCCTTCATCTTCACATTCGTCCTCTTTGTCCAACAGCACAAGCAACTCAAATCCGAAACGAGCTGTCCCTTCTTCTACCACAACCACAACGACTCAGCCCTCAACATCGATGCCTCGGCCGGCCATGCCACCTTCTTCCGCTTCGCCTTCTGTTGCTTCTGCCTCTCCTCAAGTTCGCTCTCGCAGACCGCTTCCTTTCTTTCCTTTGTCTTCTGCTGCTTCTCCATCAAAAACATCATCGCTTTCTGCTGCTTCGCCCTTACACGCAAACGGAATGAAAGCGCGAACCCATGCCATTGTTCTCAAAGCAGGAGGGGAGGCAAGAGAAGAGGAGGAGGAAGCCATGGACTATCGTCAATTCCACGAGGAGGGAATGCTAGCATCGGTCGAATTACTTTCCAACAACAGCGCTAACATGCTCTACGACCAAGAATGGCCATCCGTTACAGATGGAGCAAGCGAGAGTACTTCCAACAGCACTCCTGCTTCTTCTACCTCTTCTTCCTCTGCGCCAGCTGCTAGCGTATTGGTGCAGCGTCTCCTATCATCAGCCTCAACTCCCACCAACATGGCTTTTTTATCTTCTTCACCCTCTCCTTCTTCCTTGGCAGCATCTTCTTCCGCAACCTCTGCTGCTTCCCCCATCAGCACAACCCCTCGGCGGCCACTTCCTGTCATGCGTACAGAGACGTCTCCACAAGCACCACCATCTCAACAACAACGCTTCATCAAGGCAGCAACAACTGCCGGAGTGACTCCTTCCTCCTCCCTTACCCCCTCTGTCGCTTCTTCTACCGCTTCATCCACGAGTTTATCCTCTTCCTCCTCCGCAGCAACAACACCAGCTGCGAACAGACTGCCTCTTCCTAGCATTCCCATTCCCGTTACCATCCCTATTCCTGCCACCATGCCTACCTCTTCTTCCGCTTCAACACCATCTCTTCAACACGTTTCTTCCTCCTCTACAAAAGGACATAACTCTGCGTTTACACCGCAACACGGAGAAACAGTAGCAGCAGGCCAGAAACGTAAAGCAACAGAACTCAACGACAGTGTTAGCGAATTGGACAGCACATTAGAAAGCGGCTATGACACTCACAGCGACCCAGAAGACAGTCTCTCTTCACAAAACAACACCAGTAACGGCAGCGCGAAGAAGCGCGGTCGTCGTAAATCCACAGCAACCACATCGGCAGATAAGGGCGGCGGAGGCAAACCAGCTGGCAGTCGGTTTGACTCCTCTCTAGGCCTCCTAACCAAAAAATTCATCGCCCTGGTGCGTCGTGCTGATAATGGCATCATCGACCTCAACCTCGCGGCGGAGGAGTTGGGCGTACAGAAGCGGCGCATCTACGACATTACCAACGTGCTGGAAGGCATCGGCCTCATTGACAAGAAATCCAAGAACAACATTCAGTGGAAAGGGCAAGGGATCGTCTCCGAGGAAGAAAGCCGCTTGGTGGAACGCATGGAAGCCGAACTCGCCGAGCTGAATCGCCAGGAGCTAATGTTGGATGAGCGCATAAGGCTCATGCAACAAAGCGTGAAGCAGCTGACGGAGGATCCTCAGCACGCTCCCCTGGCTTATGTCACCCACGAGGACTTGGCTGGTTTGAGTTGCTTCCAGGGAGATACTCTGTTGGCAATCAAAGCACCACCTGGCACGCGTCTAGTGGTACCCGATCCGGATGAAGGTATGGAGCCGGGGCAGCGCCGCTATCAGATCTTTTTGAAGAGCGAGTATCAGGAGCCCATAGAAGTGTACCTCGTTCAGACTGCCTCGACGGTGCCAACAGGAATGCCGCTTGAGGGCGAAGATCCCGCTGTTGCAGTCGCAACTGCTGATACCCTCGATTTCCAACAACAGCAACAACTTTTGCTACTACAGCAGCAACAACTGGCAGAAGCAGCGGCACATACGGAAGGGGAAGCGGCATATCCTCTCCCAACTACTCCTGTGGGAGTAGGAGGCAACCTAGAGGACGTTACCTCTACCGAAGTGGAGGTGGCGTTGGCTCTTAGCGGCGGCGACACTGTTACTGGCGCAGCTCCCTCTACTCCATCGTCCTCTCTGGTGCGCTCTAGAGGAGCAAGCAACAATAGCACTGCGCTCAGCCCATATAATACGCCCTCTCGCAACAAAAAGAACCTCAACAGCAGTCCGATGATGCTGCTCAGAAGAGCAGAGAGTCAACCGGAGTTGGAAGGTACCAGCGAGCTTGCTCGGCGGCATGCTGTCTCTAAAGGAAAAAGCCCTCTCCGACGTGAGCAGAGTGCCGCCGCCATGACAACGGCCAACGTCCTTCGCACGCCCACACGTTCTCAACAACAACGAAAGGAACTGCGGAGAAAGGATTCCACTGCCGCTGCCACAATTACAATCTCAACTCCTTCTTCCCAAGAAGAAGGCAACGAGAATCAAGATATAGGTGGAGACGAGTCCCAAACAGGACCATCTTCGCTTATTGCCCTCCAACAACAACAACAATTACAGCTCCAACAACACAACAACTACCTCCAACCTTTTTCATCCTCTACTGCTGCTTCTTCTCTCTGGCCAGAATACATCTCTAGCCCTACCAAAGCCCTCTTCTCTGCCTCTCCTTCCGCCTCTCCCTTCCGCCAAACAGCATCGCATCACCACCATTCCTCTTACTCTCCTTCTTCCTCGGCTTCTGCTTCTCTCCTTCAACCGACTTCTCTACCTCTCCCAGTAATGGCAGCAACGCCAGGAATTTTCAAGCTCTCCGCTCCTGTGGACTATTACCTCAGCTCAACGGGAATGGGATTAGGAATGGGGATAGGGATGGGAATGGGAGAGGATGGGGTGGAGGAGGAAGGTATCACAGATTTTTTCACGGAGGAAGAAGAAGTTTTGGCCGCTGGAACCTCCTCCACATCTTCCGCACCGGGTGTGGATGAGGATTCCTTTCTTTCTTCCACCTCTACTTCCTGATATTTCTTCTTTTTTTTTTGTACTCTTTTTTTTTTGTACAGCAGCACAAACGAACAAACAACAACAACGACAAACATACCACAATGGTCACCTTCGTGAGAGAGAGAGAGAGAGAGAAAGAGAGAGAGAGAAAGAGAGAGAGAGAGAGAGAGAGAGAGAGAGAGAAGGGAGCAGAGCAGAAAAGAGAGTGAAGGAAGGAATAAAGATAACGTGCTTCGTTCTTTCAAGAGAAGTAGTGGGGATGCCGCCGAAGAGAGAGAAGCCACTGGTCAAGGTTTGTGGCTTCCATTTGGAAGACAAGGCTTCGATAAACACTCAGCAGCCGTTTTTCCTCTTCCTCTTCTTCCGTCAACATCTCTCTTTCATCTTCTTCTGCTTTCCTATCTTTCTTTGGATGGAGGTCAAGAAAGTTTGTGAGGCGCTCCATCAAAGCCAAGATGAGTTCTTGCTCCACTTGTCCTTTGCTAAGAGCACCGAGGAACTGTTTCTCATTCTTTGCAGTCAGAGCGAGAACGATTCGCAACAGATTGGCCCTTCCTCGTTCTTGCTGTTCGTTAATGTTGATCCGTTGCCACCAAAACACTCCCTCCCCTCCTTCTTCTTCATCGCTTTCCTCGTCTTCGTACCATATCCGTATCGCTTTGTCTTTATCTTCATCGCCTCTTCCTTCATTTTGTTTGTACAGAAAGAGGAGAAGACGGCGAGCTTGGAAGAGCAGTCGAAACAATCCGCACAAACGCAGGTTCTCTATCTCGATCTTGTCTTCCTCGCTGGGCTGGTCTTTTCTGTTGTTTCCCGCTTTTGCTGCAGTGTTGGATTCGCCACCTGTTTGCGTTTCTGGTGTACTCTGCTTTTCTTGTTTCTTCTGTTGCATAGCTTGCAAATGCCTTTCTCGTTCTTGCAGTTCTTGCTCTTGTTCTCCTGGTTGCTGCTGTTGCGAAGGTTGTTTACCACCACCCTTTTGTTGAGCCAATAAAGCGGCTTGTCGAGCTTTCTTTCGTTTCTTCTTCGAGTCTGTCTTCAGCTTATTTTGTTGGTCAATGAGGCGGTTCATCTGCTTTATCTTCATTGCCTTCTTCTTTGCCACTTGATACAGATAACTCTTTTGTGCGTATTTGAATGGACGTTGGCGGTTAGCCAAAGAAGCAGTGAAGGAAGAAGAAAGCAGAAGAAGAAGAAGAAGAAGAAGAAGAAGAAGAAGAAGAAGAAGAAGAAGAAGAAGAAGAAGAAGAAGAACAAGAAGAACAAGAAGAAGAAGAAGAACAAGAAGAAGAAGAAGAACAAGAAGAAGAAGAAGAACAAGAAGAAGAAGAAGAAGAAGAAGAACAAGAAGAAGAAGAAGAAGAAGAAGAAGAAGAAGAAGAAGAAGAAGAAGAAGAAGAAGAAGAAGAAGAAGAAGAAGAAGAAGAAGGAAGAAGAAGAACAAGAACAAGAAGCAAGGAACAAGAAGGACAAGAAGAACAACTTACCTTAGAGTGGCCAACAAACTTCAAAACAACATACTGCGTGATGCACTCCTCCCTCAACCCTCTCAGCCGCCGCCACTCGTCGCTCATGTAGCACGCTCGGTCGATGTAGAGCGCCTCGAGGGCGTTCGGGTTGCCCTGCAGCAACAGCACGGCAAACTTGGCGGCCTCATCCAGCCGCAAACAAGGGAGGGTCCCCCTTTTAAACTCCTGATTGAGGGTGAACTCCCTCTCGTTCACGTTGTTCGTGCGGAGCGTGAACAAGGCGACCGTGGGCACGGCGAACACGGCGTAGACCTCCACCTCGCGGTGCTGGCACAAAAGGGAGCGCAGCTGCGACGGCTTGATGCGAGCGGAGGGCAGAAAGAGAGGAGAGAGAGCGGGAGAGAGGTTGTTGGCGGCGGCTCCCACCAAAGCGCAAAAGACCACTTTGGATCGGTGCTCCCCCAATTTGGGGGGATGGTGTTGTTGTTGTTGTTGGAGATGAGCGGTAACCAGCTGCAGCACCGCCTCACCCACCGGCAAGTCTTTTTCGTCAACCTCCTCCTTCTCCTCTTCTTGTTTGTGCTGCTCCTCTTCTTCCATTCCTCTTCCTTCTCCCTCTTCGTTTTCTGCTTTTTCTAAAGATCGAAACAACAAAAAAAGTTATTTTTATTTCACTTGGCTGCCTCTTCCTCTCCTCCCCCGCTTTGGTGGTGGGCTTGGCTTCCCTCCTCCTCGCTTTCTTCCTTCTCACCGCTTTCTTCGGTCTTCTCCTCTTCTTTTTCTCCTTCTCCTGCTTGGTCTTCCGCCTCCTTCTCCGCTTCTTTCTTTGTCTCTTCTTCTTCAGCAACCACCGCACTCGAAGCAGAAGCAGAAGAGGAAGACGAGGAAGAAGAGGGAGAAGAAGCAGACGAAGAGGCAGGAGAAGCGGCATCGTCCAGTTGATGGTCCTCCAGGATCCAAGCGGAAGGACCCTGCACCTTGGCCAGGCGATACCTACGCAGCACTTCCAAAAGTCCGCTCCGCAGGGGCGTGCTCCTCCACCCCAACTCTTTCTCCGCTTTGGAGGAGTCCCCAGGGCATGCCCCCGCCAAGAACTCCACCTGCCCTCTTTGCACCAGCGGCTTGGACCCCGTCAGCTTGCTCCACAGCTCGCCTCCGCTTGCCACGGCCCTTCCTGTGTTTAGTTGGTTGTTGTTTAGTTGGTGAGAGGAAGGAAAGAGGAGAAGTAATGGAGGAAGGAACGAAGGAAGGAGAAGAAGGATAGAAGGAAGGCATGAGGAAGAGAGAAGCAAGGAAAGAAGAAGAAACAAGACAATACGAAGAACGAAAGGAAAGGAATGGAAGAAGGAAGAAGGAATACAGTACCAACAAACAACGGCATAACGGAAGGGACCTTCATCCTCTGGGCAGCCAGCGGGTCCAGCTCCGCATAGACCTCCTTCACCATTCTGGCCAAGTCCTGCAGCTTCACGAACTCTGCGCTCAGTATGTAACATTCTCCGTTCTTCTTCCCATCCTCCTCGGCCTCGGCGGCAAGCACCATGGCCTCCCCCACGTCCGGCCCGTAGATGAGAGGCAGCCCGCCGGGCAGCAAGAACGGCAGCTTGCCCTCCACCAGGTCCAAGAACAAGGCGTTGGCGGTGGGAGAGGCGGAGAGGCCGGGCCCGTAGACGCCCGCCGGGCAGAGGAACACCGCCGGGAAGTTGTGCTGCTCCACCTCGTCCTTCACCAGCTTGTGGGCTGCCAGCTTGCTTTGTTGGTAGGCCGTCTTGCGTGGGGTGGTGTAGTCCTCATCTTCCTCTTTGAACGGTCTGTTGTTGTTGTTGTGGAAGCAAACAAAAGTTTCAAAGATGAACGAGAAGAAAGAGGAGAGGAAGGGAAGAAGAAGAGTTTTTTTTTACCGGCCAGGAGGTCCACGAAACACGTCGATGGTGGAAACGAAGACAAACTTTTGGATGGCGGGCGAGGAGGCGGCTTTGGCGGCGTCCACCATGTTGCGAGTGCCTTCCACGTTCACCCTCCAGAACGTGTTCGGGTCGGGCAACCACTGCTCCGGCAATCCTATTTTTTTGTGTTGGTTTCATCAAAAGAGTGAGTCTCTCTCTCTTACAGTGGATTACGCTCAGAGAAAAGCAACAAGAAGGGAGAGAAAGCTACCAGCGCAATGATACACAACGGAACAGCCAACAAGGGCCGCTTTGATCGACTCGATGTCCACCACGTCACCGACCGCCAATTCCACAGCGCCGCCGCCTTGTTCGTCCTCGCCGTCCTCGAACCAAGCGGGAGGGAGCAGGGCTCTGGCCTTCTCCTCGGAGCGGACCAGGAGGCGAACCTTCCTCCCTCTCCTCAGCAGGGAGCGGACCGTGTGAAAGCCGACCGCCCCCGTCGCCCCGGTCACCAGCGCTCTCCCTTCCTTCTGCCACGCCGAAGAGGGCCGAGAGGTTTGTTCCATCATCTGCTTGTTCGTCGAGTGGCTGTCTTCTCTCCTGTGCTGCGTTGTTGTTGTTCCGGTGAGTTTGTTTGATGATATTTAATACTCTCCCCGAGGAGGATATAGCGGCACTATATACCTCCACCACCACCTCTCCATCGTCATTCTTCAGTTCCCCTCTTCTCGTACGGAGCTGATGTCACATAGGCAATAAGTTCCTCGTGTTGCTCATTATGCTCAAAGGAGGAGTGATGAAGCACACGACCAACAGGAGAAAAGAACGCGCAAAGGCCATTACCGATATTTCTATATTAACGAGCTATATTGGTAATGCGTTACAAAAAAGTTGGTCTTTGTCTTCCTCTCAACGCCTTTCGTTTCCCATCGGCAAAAAAGAACTCAACAACCCTTCAGTTCGCTCTCCAAACCCCCAACAAAACCAACAAAGAATGACAGGAAAGACCGCTCCTACGCTTTGGGTGTGGTGCGTGGCCTTTGGGGTGATGATGGCGGTGATGCTGCACGAGGCGGCCGCGCAGGAGAAAACGTTCTACCCGAGGTTTGGCATCTGGCAGTGGGACAACTGCTGGAAGACCGGCTGCTCCGAGATGGTCGACTTTATCTCCGCAAACAGCGAGTTTCAAGGCGGAAACATTTATCTTGGTATCTCTCTCTCCTCTTCTTCTCCGTTTCTCGTTCTCTTCTCTCTTCTGACTGTTGTCTCTTCTCCGTTTCTCGTTCTCTTATCTCGTCTTTGCTTCTCTGCTTCTTTCTTCTGACTGTTGCTCATAAACAACAAAGAGGCCAACGCAGCGTTTTGTTATTGGGAGTCGGAGGAAGACGACTTCAAGTGTCGCTCGTTGGAGGAAGCCGGAGGGCCAGGGCTCCCGCCTGCCAGCGGGGAAGGACCATGGCTGGAGCTGTGGCACGACTTGGCGGCCACCGTGGCTGCCCTCTGCGAGCTCGACACCAAGAGCACGTTGGTGCGTGGCATCGTCGGAGAAAACTTTGACACAGGTGAACCCTTCTTTCCATCTCCGTCTCCTTCTGTTCGTCCTTGTTGACCGCGTGTTCTTTGGTTGTCCCAACAAAGCCGTGGAGATAGAGTACGGGCCAACGTTTGCGGCAGGAGCAGCTGCATTCTTGTCGTGGATGGAAGGCCAGCCCGAGTACTCCGCCGCCGCCGGTTGCCTGGCCGGCATCGGCTTCGACTACGAGCCAGGATGGGACCTCCAGAGCGGACAGGAAGGGCCTTACCTGGAGGTGTTGAGCGCCATCGCAGCAGAATGGACCGACACCACAGGGCGTAACCTGGACGTCGTCATCAACCCCAGTTGGGGACCTGATATCGAGGACGACACTCGCTCGGCCTCGGACTCTCTTCCGCAAAAGGTGGAGTGCTGCGGCAGCTCCGAGGAGCTCACCTTGGTGGAGTGCATGATGAGGTGCGATCAGGAGGAGGACTGGAACCTACGCATCCTGAACATGAACTACAGGATAGAGGCCTGTCGCAATGGCCCTTGCGGGACCGTCTACGGCGATGGTTGGTGCCCTCTGCTGATGCTTTTTTTCCGTTCTCGTTCTTCTTGCTTCTCGCTTCTCCCATCTTTCCTCCTTGGAGTTATTCCTTTTCTTTTGCCTTCTTCTCTCCTCCTTCCTCCTTGCATTCTGCTCATCCTTCCTTCTCGCCCACAGGGATAGCCAACAGGATGATAGTGGCGTTGGACATGGCGGCAGGCTACGGCACGCCTATCATCCTGAACCTGGAGACCGAGTGCGACGGCTCCCTTCCGCCCTACATAACCTTCTGCGGCAGCACCTGGTCCGCCTTGAAGGAGGAGCTGCAGGCCACCTTCTCCGCCCTGCAGGACGGTCCGGCGCCCTACCAGGACGTGACGGGCGGGCTGCACCCAACGCTAGTGGTGTTGCACGCCTACCCCGGCGTGGCCGCCCTTTGCGAGGGGGAGGACACCTGCGACAGCCCGGAAGGCCCTGTTCCCCAGGACGGCGAGGAGGACGGCGATGGGGAGGATGACGGCGCTGCGGATGGAGAAGAGGATGGTGCGGGGGATGGGGATAGCGGTGCTGCTGTTGTTGTGGCCCCTCCTCCCTTGTTCCTCGTCCTCTTGTAACAAAAACAACTACCCTCTTTTTTTTTCCAAGAAGAAGAAGAACGGTGCTATAGAGAAGAGAAGAAGAGGGAAGAAGACAAAGACTGGGCTGCAAAGAAGAAGAAAAAGGGGAATGTATAAAAGGGTGGCGCAAGGAGGTTCGTTGGTCGTGGTCTTCTTGTGGTTGTGGTTTGCCATTGTGGAGGGGCTTGGTAGTTGCTGTTCACTCTTCTTTTTTTTTTGTCTTGATGTTCTTCTTCACCCGTTAATGAATGACGGAAAGGGATTGACCTTCTGCGGTTGCATCTCTTCTTCTCTCCACCAAACAAACAGCCGCTGGCAGCAGCAGCAGAGTACTGTATGAGGACAAGTACTTGAGGCTGGATGAGGAGAAGCTCACCCTCTTTTGGTACTACTTCCCCACGGGCACCTCTCGCACCATCCCGTTGTCGCAAGTCAAGTCCGTGACAAAGGCCGAGGACCTGGATCTATCTTGGTTTGCTTACAAGACGTGGGGTAAGTTCTTCCTATTCCACCTCGCCTTGATCTTCTTGAGCTTAACCTCCTCCTCCTCCTCCTCTTCTGAAATCTGTGTTTCTTTTTCTCTCTCCCAAAAGGGCAAGGAGTGTGTAACATATGGTGGAGCTGGGGCAACAGGTGGTCGGCGTCCAACGTTGTCGTCGAGGTCCACGAGGACTGGCTGCGCAAAGGGACAAGCGTGGAAGATGCCGACCAGCTGCTCTTCCTGCTCTCCAAGCTGCGCAACCAACACAAGTGAGTCAAGCGGCTGCTTCTCTCACAACCACCACCAACCTCTTGTAAATACTAATAATGCAAACTGCATGCGAGTGGAAAGCCCACCAAGCTCACCCAATAAAGATTGGTTTGTAAGTAAGAAAGAACGAAAGCCCGAGAGAGAGGAGAAGAAAGCGAGATGGAAGAAGAGGACAAGGAGCATGAGGCTTGGCTGCGGCAAGAACAGGAAGAAGGTTGGCAACAGGTTACCAGCGAAGAGAGCGAGGGGGAAGAAGAGCAGAGCAAGGAAGGCGGGGAAAAGCAGCCGCGAACAAAGAGCCTTCAGCTCTCTCGAAGCCGCATCTCAGAAGAGAGGTTCATCTGTGAGGTCAAGAAAGTGTTCTCTTGGCGGAAGGACGTCCTACTCTTCACTTGCGCTGTCTCCTCCCAACCTGTTGTGCTTCATCCGCTGCAAGCCGCCAGCAGACAAACCATTGCTGTCGATGGTTAGCCCTTTTTCTCCCCTTTGTTGTCCCTCCGCTCGAACCTTCCTTCTCTTCTCCCCCCTTCCTCGTCTCATTCTGCGCAACAGTGCAATACGAGAACACCTCAACGAAAGAGGTCTCAGACATCCGCTGTTATCTTCTCACCTTGAAGAAAGGCAAACGACAAAGCAAGACCAAGTTGGAGGAGGACACCCAGAGAAGGATGGTGCTGCAAGGGCTGCTGGCTGCCTCCAAGCCAGGCCACAGCGCACCTCACTCAAGCAAAGAGGCAACCATGCACTTCTTGTTGCCTCACGCCACTCACTTCAAACCCAACCACAACAACAGCAGTGATTACAGCTACTTCCTATTGTTGGAGTGCGTGGTGGGAGGCCTACATCGCAACATAAAAGCCAAGCTTCCCATCTCTATTCTTGCTCTTCCAGGTTAGCTCCTTGCTCTCTTGTCCTTAGCCGTGGTAATTGTTGTACAATAAAGAAAACGGACGAAGAAAGAAGAAGAAGAAGAAGAGAGAGAGAACGAGAGAAGAGGTAACCAAAACTGTTTATTTGCTTTCGAACCAGGTTTGTCCAACGTTACCATCCACACTAAGATCCACCAACAATGGCTCTGGGAATGGATGTGCCATTATTTGCTTCAGCCGTGCCAACGCCTTTTCTGCTGTTTCCTGTATTGCAAAGAATTAAAAAAACAAATGGGCAAAAGGTCTTTGTAGAAAAGAGGGAGAGAGAAGCATGGCGGTACCTTTGGGCCTTCCAAAATAAGTTCGTCGTGTACCTGCAGGATCATAGTCCAACCCATGTCGCGAAGCAGCTCGTCTTGATGAGTTAGTATCATGGCGGCAAGCACTATATCGGCAGCACCACCCTGAATTGGAGTATTGATGGCTGCTCTTTCGCAGTGTGCTCTCATTCTCATGTCTTGAGACCGTATTTCGGGAAGCGGCCGAAACCGCCCCATCAACGTCCGCGTAAAAGCTTACAAATGAAAAATGAACACTAGACGTTAAATAAAGAAAGCAGGCCTGGCTAAAAACCAAGAAGAAGAACAAAGAAGAAAGAACGAAAGAAAGAAAGACAGGAAGGAGAAGGATTACCATATTTCTTGGCATTGGCAATGGTGTCTTCTTGCCACTTTTTGACTTCAGGTCGGTCGCTGTACCACCGCGCAAGCGTTTCTTTGGCTTCGTCAATGGATACGTTCCAATCCTTAGCTAGCCCATGAGCAGTTTTGCCATAGGCGATGGAAAAGTTTAGCACCTTGGCTCGCCGTCGTTCCATGGCGTATTTGTCCTTTAATAGAGGCACGGGTGGCTTCTTGCCATCGTTCTTTTTGTAGTCCCATTCTAACAACACATCTCCTTTCTTGATAGCATCCTATTATCGTTTCCATCGTAAAGTCGTTAAACAATCGCCAACGCCAAAGAGTGGTCGACGTCAAAGAGGAAAGACTTGCTTACTTGAATGTAGGAATACATGCCCATGGCTGTGCGTGAGTGAAAATCGCCACCTTTTTGAAAAGCCTCTATCATGCTGCGACAGTTGGTCATATGAGCCAGAACACGCAGCTCCAACTGCCCATAATCAGCTACCACCAACGAGTTGCCAGGTCTGCACGTGAACGCTTTTCGTATTTTGTAGCTGCAAAGAATTAGGGCTATGTACTAGTTGCACCTAGCGCCAAAGAGACCCAAAAAAAATAAATAAATACAAACCGATCTTTTTCCAACGCAGGCTGGTTTTGAAGGTTTGGCCGGCGACAACTGAGTCTGCCTGTTTCGGTATTGATGTTAAGAGAAGCGTGTATCCGTGATTGTTCATCAACCTGCGTTTGAAGTGGTACTATAAATGTGTTTAACAGAGTATTGATTTTGCTTGCCTGCCAATTAATACAGCAAGGATGAGAAAAAGAAATTTGGGCAAGAGAAATAAGGCAGAGAAACAACGAACCTCTACCAGCTGTGCGATGGCACGGCATGCCGCTTCACCTGCTTCTCCTCCTCCCATCTCGCTGTAGGCCGTGCCGTAGGAAGGAGGGTCAGCAAAAGGATTTCCAGCCATCTTTTCCAAAACTTCGCTGCCAACTGCAGGCCATCCCGATGCCGTATACGCCAGTGGTTTCATTTCCAATCCTCTTATCTCGATGGTTATTTGCTTTTTGGGTTTTGTTTGTCCCGGTTCGATAAAGCCCTCCTTCATAGTTGGAAATCAGACAAGGAGGAGAGAGAGTGAGCGAGTAAGAAGAGCTACAGAATAAGCAAGAAGGCATACCTTATTTTCAATTTTAAACTCTCTTTGTAGAGGCAAGCATTCTTGTGGTCGCTTGCTATTCTGAGCACCAGCAAAAAAGAGTTGTTGTTTTTGTGCATCGCTGAGTGGATTCATATAAAAGCCATCAGGGCCACACTGCTGCTCCGCCCAATGCCGGAAGGCTTCGATGGCCTTATCTGCATCCTGACGAGCAACAACTTCAATGTCTTTGAGGTGTTGTACATCAACTCTTATGCCCTCTCGCTCCATGTCCGTCAGGAGCTCCCCAAAGGGCAGCCAATATTGCAAATAATAGTCCCACATGGTGGGCTTTTGGGAGGGTGATAGTTTCTGTCCAACATACCGCCACTCCATTTTCTTGAGCTTCTTCTCCAACTCTTGTCGCAGCAACCAAGTGCCCTCTGTATCGTAGGTAGAGTATTCCACCCACTTACGAAGACTTTCCTCACCTTTTCGAACACAGAAGCAAATATAAGATAGTAAAGAACGGAGACAAGAAAGAAGGAAAGCTTTACCGTCTTCTCCTCGCTGTATAACGTCAAGGGGAGGAACAATAATTTCTTTGCCGGGTGTCCCATCTTTTTTGGTCTTACTTCTCCCAAAGAGATCCTTAATTGTTCGTTTGTACATATCATCCGCTATTTTAATGATATCAACAATTTGTAATGAGAGAGAGAGAGAGAGAGAGAGAGAGAGAAGGAATGTGTCAGACAAAGATGCATGTTAAAAAGATCAGTCCAAAAGGAAAGTACCATCTTCAGCAAGAACGTCCCGGGTCAGAGCTTCTAAGGAATAACCACCGCTGTTCGTCCGCGCAGAGTCCCATAAGCGAGCCCTAGGTTGTGAGTATGTGAGCAAATGCTATTACAGTGGACGCAGTAAGACATACATGTGCATTGTATCACCTCCAAAGCCTTTTACGACGATCTTGTGATTAAACAGCATTGCTCTATCAAAGCTATAGTTATGCCACACCTATAGTTGCAAAGACGAAGCTGCTTAGTATAACAGGCTGACCACATGAGCAGAATTCGGTGGTTCTGCAAACCTTCTTAATGCCTTCATCTTCAAAGTAGTCCTTAAAAGCGGTAATAACAGCGTCGCCATCAGGTCCTACGAGGTTGTCTATCCAGATGCGCGGTCCATTACCAAAGTCCACGTCGGACCCACAATAAATAGAAGCACAAATGATGCGACCATGACCATATGGACTTTCCTCCTTTGGATCTATGTCTACTGTTTCAGTGTCGCATGCATGATATCGTTCTCTGTTCGAATAAAATTGAATTGGAAGCTGATTAAAAAATAAAATTTAACATTTAAAATTTAAAAACGAAAGAAAACCTTATTCCTGGCGAACGTAGCTTTTCAACAACCTTTCTAGCATCAGCAATATTGTTTACAATAGTCACTTTGTCCACTTGCAAGTTTGATATATTTGTTGCACTCATGGGAGTTGGGGCATTCACTTCAGAGACTTGCATTGCTTCAGCCACTATGGCCCCCACAAAAAAAAAAAAAAATAAGTATTCAAGGTGAAACGAAAGAAAGAAACAAGAAGTCTACATTTAGGACGACCGCGAGTGCCCTTTGTTGCTATTGTTGTCATGGAGGCTACGGATGGAGGGATGCCGCATATCTTGTCCAGTTGGTTCATTATCGAACGAAAATTGTGCTCTATCAAAAATTTGCTTAGCTGTATGTGATGGTTAGAATCTTTGTATCAAAAGCGTTGTTTTTGATTACGTACTGGTTCGCGTTCTGCAGGTTTGTACTTGAAGGCCTCAAGAGAAAGCGGCACATCCACATCGTCTTTCAACCGAACAAGTTCCATAGATTGTTGCAGTTTTTGCAAGTTTTCTATTATCCTGAGACATTGTGTGTCAGTCAGTTTTGCCATTAACCAATGGGCTGCAATGAGGTTACTTTTTCCTCTTTGCCGCTTCTTTGATGATCCCTGGATTAGCAATAATGCTATCAAGATTTCCATAACTGTTGAGTAATGCTGCTGCAGTCTTTGGTCCGATGCCAGGTACACCAGGAACTGATGCAATATTCGACAAGAAACAAAGATTTATGACATCAGCAACAACGAAGACCAAGAAGGAAGATGGCTTACTGTTATCGGATTTATCGCCAGTAAGAGCAAGTAAGTCCGCAATTCGAGAGGGTGGCACTCCGAACTTTGTCACAACAGCTTGCTCATCTACCGACAGAGAAGCATTACACTAAGTATCAAAAAAACAAGTTGAACGAATAATAAGGGAAAGAAGAATAATAACTACCCATGTAAGTATCGGTGAACGGATCATAAACAGTTACGTCGTCGTTCACAAGCTGCAACAAGTCTTTATCTTTACTGATAATGGTAACCTGTATTCCGTTAAGCATTAGAAAAAAGATTTGGTAATAAATATTAGCTTCCTACCTTATGACCGTCTTTGGCTGCTTCTTTGGTATAAGTGGCTATCAAATCATCCGCTTCAATGCCTGCCATCTTCATTATACAGCAATGTAAGTAAAGGAGGGGACTTATTAACGAAGAAAGAATCTCACCCGTAGCGAAGAAACCGCAAAAGCTTTCATTGCATCGTCGATCAAAGGAAATTGTTGCACAAGTTCCTAAAAAATCAAGAGGAAACAATAGAGAGATGTGAGACGAGAACGATGAAGAGAACGATGAAGAATAGAGTAAACATTAAAAATGAGAGAGAAAAGAGAAGGTATGTATGCGAAAGAGAGAACAGAGGAAGTGCGTACAGGAGGTGTTTCAGCCCGATGAGCCTTGTACTCAGCGAATATCTGTTGGCGAAAGGAGGGTCCTTGATCTCCAAACACACCTGCACCAAATGTTGCTGTAAGAGAATAATAAAAGAAAGGAGAGAGCGAGAAAAGGAGACACCAACCGAGGTAGTCGGCTTTGAGCTGACTCAACAACTTGATCAGAGTGCGAGTGAAGACGAACAGTGCGTTGACAGGGACTCCGTTGGGATTGAGCAACGTAGTCTTGAAAGGAGAGTAGTGAGAGCGATATATAAGGTAACTGCCATCAACGAGAACTGTGTGCGGCCGTTGATTCTGTTGAACAGAGGAAGAGGAGGAGGAAGCAGCAGTAGTTGAAATCGAAGAAGAGGCGTTTGCTTTCTTGCGACCAGAAGGAGCCAACGTTGGGTCAGAGGAAGAGAAAGTAGAGAGGCAACGAGAGTTTATCACGGCCGGGAAACATCTGCTAGAGGGGAATCGTGATCCGCTTCGGCTCAGCCACAACGGTTGGCGCCAACAAGTAGGAGGACAGACCGTCTGCCGGATGTCATGGTACGGCACCGCCTTGCGAGCTAGCACTCCGCGGGCCTTACTCCGCAGCAAAGACATGGCTTGTGCGTTTGTCTTTCTTTTGTTCTGAAAATCGGGTCGTCATGGAGATAAACTGAAAAAATATTTTTTATTTTCTTGGAATTTTTTAAACTGAATGATAACCCAATGAGCATGTTTCCCGCCAAAACTTATGAGAGGCTTTTTGCAAAAGAGAAAAACCAAAAAGGCTTGCTAGGACTTATGGAGGGGGCTCTTTCTGTCTCGCCCAGCCGAACCGCTCACCAAAAAAGGCAGGAACGGAGAGGAGAAACAGGCAGTGGGCTGAGAGCAGAAGATCCACGCTCGGAAGAAAAGAAGACGCCAAGTGGTTCGGCACAGCACGATGGACATACAACAAGGCCGTGGAGTTCCACTGTGAAAGTCAGTCCCTCAGCTTCCAGGGACAAGAAATACAATGTTCCGTCAGATGTGCTCTATGCCGTTCGTCTGGTGAAAGACACTTGACTGGGCCATTACTGCCTCAGCCTTTGAAGCTCATAGGCGAGAGCAAGCCTGTGGGCACCAAAGGAGATCCAGGGGTTCGCACTTTCATGGCCACCTGCGGGGAGATCGCTGAGTGGGCAAAGAGGACACCAAACGGATCGGTAAGCCGTGTCACCGGCTGGATCGCATGCAGAGTAGGTGCACTCAGGTCAACCACAGACTGGCGGAGGACCACCACAAGAAGCTCGTGTCCAAGTCCAAGCTGGGGGGAACAAGACCATGCCCTCAACCCGAGTGTGGCTACCAGGCAGGTGGATAAACAAATCCTCTCTTTTTGCTTCCTTTTCTTATTGTTAGTTTTAACAGTGGTGGAATGGGAGCTCTACGGCGAAACGAAGCTCTGCGGAAGGCAAGATGGCAAGCAAAAAAGAAAAGAGAACGGAGCATGAAAAGTACATTATCAATTCGTCCGCTATTGTACAATAAGAACAGCAAACCGCTCTTCGTCAGTTCCCGCTACTTTTTTCCGGCTTCCTTTCTTTGGCATTGTTGCTGACGTTGCTCTGCTGATTTTCGGCAGAGCATAGCCAGCCACGAGAAAGGTGGACAGCGCTTGCGTCATTAATATGAAAATAGTGGGCAAGCACTTCACCTCCTTGTAGAAGATGTGCCCTGTTGTGGTCTTGAAGAGCCGAACGTAGCCAGCGCTCTCAAACCAACCGCCTTCTGAACCGTGAACCGCTTTGAAGTAGTTCGCCGAGCCCACGTTAAGTTCTGGTACATGAAGGCAAGTTCCAGAGGTGGCGTGTTGAAGAAACGCTTGCCGCCAGGAGTGCATGTGTCCGGAGATGACCGCTCGAGGGCGTATTCGCTGGATGACTTGCATCCACTCGTTATTTGGGAATAGAACAGAGATGTATAACGGGTAGTGAGTAAGAAGAAGGTCAGTAGAAGGCAGCACCGTGCAGTTTGCGCACTGGTCATCCCCAAAGTAGTGCAGGAACAAGGTGAAGCCAGAGACGTTGACAGCCTGGTTGCTGGGTCCGAAGGCGGCTTGGTAGCGAGGTGTTGTGGTGGTAAGGGTGGTGTCATGGTTGCCAGGAACATAGAAAGTAGGCAGCCGCTCCAACGCTGCCCGGCTGGAGCCCCTGTGCCTCCGAAGGAAGAGCTCGTACTCCATATCGGTGGATCTGTGTGACCTTCCTCTGTCGATCATATCCCCGAGGAAGACCACCGCCGACACGTCTCCAGCACGCACTGCATGCTCCACAACGTATTGCGTGAAGAAGTCCAGGATGTAGAGGTACTTATCTGTATGAGTGTCTGAGAGCACTGCTATCTCCACTGAACCTTCAAATGAGGGCAGGGAGGAGGGCCTGTGGAAAACATAGCTTGCTTCGGCCGGCGAGGGAGAGTATAGAAGGAGAAAGTCGGAACTGATCATAAATGAGCACAAGGCAAAGCCTACTCCCACAAACACAACTGTTAGCAAAAGTACGAACTGAAAAAGCAGCACCACCCACAACAGGTGTGGCCTCATCTATTTTATCCGCAAGGGGGCAAAGCTTAGATGAGGGCGTATCAGAAAGCTGATGCCATACGTAGGCCAGTAGATTGCCTCCGGAAGGTAGCCAGACCACCTCCGGTAGTGACGAACGGTTTACGGTTTAGAAAACGCAAAGTGGGATGGAGGTTTTTCTTTTTTTTCTTTCTTTCTTTCTTTTTTTGTTGTTGTTGTCGTTGTTAGAAGCGCAAGAACGCCAAATCAAGCAAAAAAGAAACTCTCCGCACCAATCCCCAAAGTGGTGGTGGGATTCCAAGAAGGGGCGGCGGGGGCGCTGTTGTTTTCACCAGCAGGCATTTGCTTTCCTTTTTAAGAAGTCTCAAGTCCTAAAGCATTGCAAAGCAGGAAGAATTGGCCGGATGGGCTCGTTTTTAGAGTTTGGTGGGAAGAATGCAAGAGGAATGACGCTGCGCTTCTGAAAGCAATAAACGGAGGTAAGTTGCCCCTAAGCTGAAATATTTGCGGTGTACCGTGATGGGAAAGTCCTCCATACCCGTCCGCCACAAGCCAAGCCGCAGTTGGTCGACTGTACCCGCTTTCTGTAGGTTGTAGGTGGAAGGCAGCCACCCTACTTCTGTGATCTCATGGTTGAGCATCAGCTGTTCGCTGATGAGGTGTGCTCGTTCGTTGCTTTTGTAGCCCTCCACCCAGCGATGGAAGAGATGATCTGCCACATTTGGATTTGGCCTCGTTACGAAGGCTCCTGCGTTGAAGCTCTTAAACTTGAGCTGGCGTAGCTGTTGATCAGGCACGAACCATTGCCAAAACCTCCACCATAGGTCTTTGCGGAACCGTAACAGCACGCGATCACTCAATAGCTCCCGTGCAGCACAGAATGAAGCACCTGTCTGCACGCATGCATCAAACACGGAGTCAGGTGAATAGAGGAAGATCATGTCTGCATCGTAGAGAGCCACCATCTCATACTCCACCATCTGAGAGATGTGCAGAAGGATTATTTCCGCATGAAGAACAAAGAAAAAAAGTAAAGAAAAAGAAAAAGAAAAAGAATAGTGTTAACGAGTCTCCTTACCTCCCAAACATGAAGCTTTATGTAGTTGTAGCGTACCGGATCGACCTTGCGAGGAAGCACTCGTACAATCTCCACACCTCTACTTTCAAACCACGCCTTCTCAACTGAGCTGATGTTCGGATGTTGCCTATCTATCAAAGAGTTCCACAAGACCGATATGCCGTAGCGGGGACAAGTCATCTGCAACGTCATCACGGCAAGCTTGGTGGCCGTTATCCACTCGCGTTTGGAGAGATCGGACAACATGAAAAGGTACCGTCTTTGGTCGTTGATGGTTGAAACGTCTCGCTGACAGTTGCATGAAGAAGGATCCCAGCTCCCAACCAGTGCCTCTATGTCCACTGGAGAGTCATCAAGAGGTAAAGGCCTTTGCAAAGGCGGCAACACTATCGACGGGAAGAGGAGAGGCCTTTCTATGTACACTAGCCAAACAGGCAAGGCAATACAGAAAGCAGTGGCAAGCCGCAGCGCATTGTGCCACCGTTCAGTCTGTTGTCTCCTCATGTTGCTCTTTAAATGGCGTTTGGCGCTTTTTCCTTTTGCAAACAAACAAAAAAAAAAAACAGAAAAAAAAAAACAAAACCAAAAGTAACATCAAACAGAAGAAGAAGAAGAAGAGAAAGGAACACCAAGTTAAATGAGAAGAGCAGCATTGTATTCCTAAATCTGAGAGCATGGGTTAGGAGGCGGCAACCATAAGTGAGCGCGAAAAAGCAAACTCACTGTTAGACCAAACCGCGGAAGCTCAGGAAAAGAAGTCGATATTGTTCTTGGCATTAGCAGCGTATGTTTGGCTGACGTCCTTTGAGACCGAGTGCCATACCACTTGGCAAAAAAGGTCTGGTATGTGCACTTTTTGTTGGCGAAGTTTGATTATTCTGACTGTTGAGACAACGGAGGAAGAACAAAGCTTCTGTGCCTTGCCCCCTTCTACTGCTTGCTCCATACAGCGTTTCAACAGCGGGTAAGAAACTTGAGCCGAAAAGGAAAGAAAGGCGCTGCTTCGTCCTGTTCTTGCTTCATCTTCTTCCTGCATTTTGGATTATCGTCAAGTGAGCAACGAGTTAAGGAAAGAGCAGGAAAGAAGAGGTGCTTCTTACGCTTTCAGGCTTTTTGAGATTGGCCCAGAGCGAGATGTAAGGAGGAGACGGCGTCTCACGACCCATGTGTTTTAACAGGAGACCTAACATCCATCCACCTACAACTACAACTTGGTTCCTTGCTGAGATTTCTGAGAGAGGCTATGGAAGGCGAGCAGGCGAAGAAGAGGTGAGAAAGAACAACCTAATTTTAGCAAGCAGCGAAGACTTTTGGAAGCGTACAATATGATAGGTAGTAGTTTCTTTGCTGCTAGTCAGGGAATGACCTGTAGCCCTAAAGCCTGCCATAACATCGCAATTCTGCTCTGCCTGGTTCCAGGTTGTGAGAATCTGGAAGAGCCCGCCCTCTATGAACTTGGTCTCTTCCAGCCAATAATAAGGAGAAAACACGCGCTGTTCATCTGTTACGAACGCCATCAGCTTAAGGAGCTCATGGTTGGTTGGTGTGTATTTGGGGTCTTGTCCTTCAGCTGATCTTTTCAGTGCTGCGATCAAAGGCTCCATAGCGCCAAAGGGCAGTCCCAGTTCTTTGCAGATGTGCAGCAGCAGCGTTCTTGATATGTCAACCATGAGGGTATGATAGCGCTCCAAAAGCTTCTTTTCTCTGGGGGTGGCCCACGGCCACGGAAAGAAAGAGCGGTTGTTGTTGTTTTGCTCTAGACCAGGGCGACAGCACACCCCTTCCACACAACGAGACCGCATAAATCCCACCTGCTCACTGTGCGAGTAACGATGCTTCTGTTTTTTGCTGTCATCCGTTTGCGCAAACATCGTATAGTACCTGATGAGAAGGAGGACAAAAAAATAGTGTAAAGGTGTAGTAGTGTGTTAGTAATGCTCGTTTGATACGCAAGGAACAAGCAAGAAGTTTGAAACCGTACAACGCTCGGACTTTCTCCACTAACTTGGTTTGTTTTTTGGAGAGAGAAAGAAAGCAGTATCTACCCTCCGAAAACATGGTGGCCACATCGTATGCTGAACATAAAGAACTGTTTAGAATATAGAGATGAAAACAAAAAAAAAAAAAAAAAGAAAAGAAAAAAAGTACTGATAGAGCTGTCTGCTGTTTGTAACTTCCGCAGAGAGATTCTACGAGTTATGAATTGGTACCGGCGAAAAGGTTTGCTGGTTTTGAGCCAGATGGAGCGGGTGAAAGCCAACCGATGGAAGAGCTTGCAGGTGCACCCCAAGCGACATAGGCCAGCGCCGTCCAAGAAACTCATTAAATAGCATAACGTTTCTTCAGGGAGGTGGTATAAAGTTATGCCTTCGGTTTCTTCTGGTAGAGCCACATCGCTGTTGTCTTGGGTCCTTGGCATCTATCTGGCTGCTGCGTTACACGCAATGGAATTCAAAACGTGGTGGTGGACACAATGTGAACGTTTTATGCACAAACCAAACAAAAAGAAATAAGCGAAAAAGAAATGAAGTGAAACGGAGAAAGAAGAAAGCAAGGGTAATGGTGTTGTTATCCTGCAAGTAGTTCAGGAAAGTACTTGCACGAGCGAGGAAGCGCGTTTCCTTTTATTGTGCTGCTATTTCTTCTTCCGGTTGGTTGCAAGCAGTGGTCGAGGTTAATGAGGCAACGCGATAGTTGAAGTACAGAGCGCGTATCTTCCAGCCAAGCGGTATCAAAGCGGTGGCCAAGACAACCTTGATAGCATCACCGGGTAAGAACTCGGCCAAACCGATCTTCCAGACAGACTTCCAGCCCACGAAGTTGGCCAACACTGGAACACCCAAGAGGTAGATGCAGATGTTTCCAATAAGCATTGCAAGGAATGCAGTTGGAAGCTTCCTATCCCAGCCTTTGTTAGAGAGATATCCCTACAGCGGACAGGAGAGCAAGAGAACGTGAGCGAGAGAAAGAGGAGAATGAATGAAAACAAACAACAAAAAAACAACAAAAATAGGAAAGCAGAAACAAACGGTGACTAAAGCAGCAGGAATGAAGCCCAACAAGTAACCACAGGTCGGGGCTGAGAAAAAGAAGCCGCTCTTTTGTGTAGCCCAAAACGGCAAACCAGCCCACCCTTCCGCCAAATACAAGATCACGGCGGCCGTTCCTTTCTTCCAACCACAAAACGAAGCCACCACCACCACTGCAAACGTTTGGAAAGTGACCGGGACGGCTTTGTTGCCAGGAAGATAAAACGATATTTGAGCACAGGCTGCAATGAAGAGGGAAGCCGCTATCACTGCCACAAGTTTTATCAAGAAGGAAGTGACACGGATGGCTTTAGGAAGGTGGCTGGTGCGATGGAAGTAAGCACGATATAGTGGCGAGCCCTCCGCTGTAGTCCACACGTCGTTTTTGCAGAAGACGTTATGAGAGAGAAGCAGTGCTAAAATGGTCGCCAAGTAGTCCAAAAAGGAGGGGTATGAGTGAAGACGAAGATGGATGATATCAGAGGAAGTAGCGACGGAGGTTAGCTCGTGACCTTTGTCATCCAGCAGGCGTTGAAGTGAAGGATCGGCATCAAATTCCTCATCATACAGCGGCAAAGAGTGAAGCTCATCTTTGAGCTGCTGCACGGACACTGTCGAAGGTTCAGAAGAAGAAGCTGAAGAGTTTCCGTTTTCAACTTGGTCATCATAATGAGTGGTGGAAGCGGTGGCTGCACTGACGCGATGACGAAGGCTAGAGCGATCAACTGGAAGCCTCTTTCCGGATAGTGTCTCAATAAAGAGAAGACCAGAGGAATTGGAGTTAACAGAAGAAATAGGAGAGCCAAACATGTTGTTTCTATTTCTTTATATATAGAACCTGATCCAAACAAAAAAGATAAGAGATAAAAGTGAGGGAATTTTTCTCACACTTTTTAATTTTGTTGGGTTAGCTTGGCTGTAAGTGTGAGAAAAGGAACGTGGCTATCAGAAAAAGCTGAACTGAAGAACTAAGCGAAACAGAAAATCGTCAAGGCGCCTGCTGAAAGTCCTTCTATACCAGTCCTCCCTTCTAGGTTCATGTCGCTTGCTGTAGCGGTGAGGGTAGTTGAACCGTTCCCCAAACGTCAGCTCCCGTTCAGGTTTTTTCCTCCATGCAAGACTTTTGCCTCATCGAGGCTCTACTCTTTTTCTGCGCTCCGCTTCTTTTATGTCTGGTGTCAGATAGGCCGCACGTAACATGCATTGTAGTTCCCCAACCTTGCTCTCCAGCCACAGTCTTACCAAATCAGAACAGAATTACAACACTACTCAAAAGGAGTGCCTAGCAGTGCTGCAATGGATCAAGCACTTTAGGTCTTATCTTCATGACCGCCCCTTCACTGTTGTCACTGATCATCGCGTGTTGCTCTGGTTGTTGTGCAGTCAGTCTGACAGCACACAGCTAACGCAGTAGTGCATAGAACTCCAGGTGTATGACTTTCAGATTGTTATCAGCAGGCAAGAAGCACCAGAACACTAATACACTCAGCTGGCCTCCCTTTGTTCTCTTTGGCGATGGTCTTCTGCTAGCAGATACAGCACCTGTCAGTTTTCAGTCCCTCACTGAAGTTATTGACGTTTTGTTGCTGCCTACAACAAGTGCATTGATGATGAGCTGTTGCCAGAGCCAGATGAGTATGAGGAGTTCGTGGCTGCCTCCACCCTGTTGACGCAATTGGTCCCAGCAGCAGTGTTATCTCACATGCCACCTTCAAAACATGGAATGCTACCAGCATCCAGCAGGCACAGCTGGACGACCCCCTCTGTTAACTGATCTTGGCATGCATAAAAGAACATGTTTTCCCCAGTAATGACAAGCAAGTACAATACATTGTCACCCTTGTTACACATATGGCCATCATTATGGATGCCTCTTTCACTTATAGTGGTCCACTAGTTCAACTTCTTCCATTTGCACACACACTCATAGGTTAGGGTTAGGGAATCGGCCTTGTTTTAAGGCTACCCTTTGTCGGACAGGTATAAGGTGTATCCTAAACATAAATACATCCAAAGGAAGAGTAATACTTAAAGTATTTGCCATAACAAACAGTTTTGTGTTTTATTAAGATGTAACAAAGTTATTGAGGTGCGAAAATACGGAACCAAAGGAACCTCCTTGGTTCCCTGGTTCCATAGCAAAAATTTCAGACTTGGAAAAAATTTCAACGTTCTCTAAGTCAAAATGATTGAAAAAAGGGAAAATTAATGTTTATTAATTAAAAAAAGGAATACAATGCTTTTGTTTGAAAAAATAAAAAAGGTTCTTGTAGAACTCAAAATGCTCTATCCAATGAGCTTATTTACAAAGAGTAAAAATGATTTATAACAGAGTAATTAATTATATACATACTTTTAGGTTAGGGACGGTACTCAGAACCTACGGCATTCAACTCCCCATGGTCCATTCTATAAAACTCTAAGTCTATAAGTCTAACAGATAAAGTGGGTCAAAGTAGCAATTTTTTCAATTTTTGTATAGGAATACCTATATAATTTAACAAGATATAATCATAATATCATCATCATCATCATCATTCTCCTCTGTCTCTTCCTCTTCATCCAAGATGGATATAACTGTAGTGGTAGTAGAAGTAGGAGATGATGATGGGGAGGAAGTGTTGTCATTGTCATCATCATCCGATTTGTCAAAGTCCTCATCGTGGGCCACCAAGTATTTGGCCTTCAAAGCGTCCAGATTGTTGGAGAATTCTGTGAGGAGATTGTGCCATTTATCATAGCAATCATTGTTGGTTCGACGTTGGGTAGGCAAGTGTTTGGCAATCTCCAACCAAGACCATTCATCACGCAAGCGCCAAGTGACAAGTCTACGGATTTCTGGTGCCTGCCAAGCAATCTGTTGCTGATGGCCATTCTTGCGATATTTGAGTCGACTGCATAACAATTGTTGTTGCTGAAGTGCTCTGTGAAGTCGTTGTCGTCGTGGTGTTTGTTTTTTTGAGTCAGGACTCTTGTCATCGTCATCATTGAGAGAAGCAAGTGAGGAAGATGATTGCTCTTGACGAGGGGTGAGGAATGCTTTGTGAATGGGTGATCCATTGACCAACTTGGGAAGTATAGGAGCTACAAACTCATCTACCAGCTCATTCAAGCCACTGAAAAAGCTTTGTAGAATGCCAGAGATGTGTTGACAGCACAGCTGGCGATGAATATTGGGCCAATGAAGAGGAGATTTGTTTTTGGCCTCATAGGTGGCTGCAGCTTCAGCTAGCACATCCTTATCAAACTCATCTGGATGATTTTCTACCCAAGCGGTACAACATTCAAGCCACAAGGAGCGATAAAATCGTATTTGTTGATCTTTGGTTGGCAAATCTGTTCATTTCATGAACCACCTAAAGAAGCAGTGTAAATGAAGAAAGAGAAAGCGAGAAAGAAAGAAAGAACAAGAGAAAGAGAAAGAGAAAGAGAAAGCAAGAGAAAGAAAGAGGGAAAGAAAGAAAAAGGGAAAAGAGACAAAAAACAAAGTGTGAGTGAATGTCAAAAGAAGAACAAATCAACCAAGACCAATCATAACAATTATTGTTTAGACTATGAATGTTGCTGCTGCCACAATAAACCTGTGCGTTCTAGCTGAGCGCTAGGTCTAAGGGTGCATTTTTGAATGCAAGCAAGCAAGCAAACAAACAAGCCATGACTGACTGGATAGATAAATAAATAGATAGATAGATAGATAGATAGATAGATAGATAGTGGTGATGGTGGTGATGGTGGTGGATACTATGCAAACAAAACAAACAAACAACACACAAACAAACCGTTGGTGAACAGCATGAATAAAACTCTGATAGTTGGTATCTGCAGACCAGTTGGATTGTTGCAAAGCATCTGGGGATAGATTGTGAAATGCTTCTTTGGTAACTAGCTTTGGAGCAATAACTGTATGCATGCAAGGGAGTGAGGATGAAAAGAACCAAAAAGAGAGCAAGTCAGTCCATCAAGTGGTAGTGGTGATAGTGGTGGTGATGGTGGTAGTGGTTTATTGACGCTGGTCAGGCAGCCAGCCCAGCCAAAGAAAAAACAAAAATCAGATGAGCAGTAATGAACTGCAATGTCGAGGAGGATGATAATCAGCAGTGGTAGTTGCAACAGAGGATGAAGAAGAAGAAGAAGAAGAAGAAGAAGAATGAGGATGAGTAGTAACATTGCTGACCAAGTGATTGGCCACAATAGCATGTTTTAATGTATCCTTGACATAGACTTGCTGGGATCTACCACGAGGTACCCAACCTGCAATAAGGGCAGTAGTATCCAGTACATTGTTCTGACTGTGACCTTCCTGCAGTCCCTCCAAGATCAAGGCAATGCAAAGGAAGCCAGCACGCAAGGAGTGAAAGGAAAACAATCCTTCAGGATAACCAGCCCGAACAGCCCGATCTTGCAACTTGGCATTTAAAGTATCGCTTGACCATCCCCATAATGATGTTTGTTTTTGTGCATCCGTTAAGCGCCAGTTGTGAAACTCGCGCAAATCCAAACCATGCTTGCATAACAGATGCTTGTTTAACCAGTAAATAAAATCTCCAAGACAAATGCTTGGTGTTGATGTTGTTGATGTGGCAGCGGCGGTGGTGGCAGCGGCAGCAGCGGAGGTCGTAGCAGTGATGGTGCTAAGTGGTGATGATGATGATGGTGATGGTGAAGAAGATGATCCTCATGATGATGATGATGGTGGTGGTGGTGGTGGTGTTAAATAACCTTCAAATGTAACAACATGATTCCAATGATTTGGTATTCCTTTGGTGACTTGTTGGCACAACAAAAGGAAATAAAGAGGAGGAGCAGAAAATGCATCCTCTTGGTGATGGCAGCTGAGGTTGCCATTGTTGTTGTTGTTGTTGTTGGAAGAGGAGGATGAAAGTTTAGGTTGAAATGCCACAATATCACCCAAATGAATGTTTGCAGCTGTAATGGCTCTGGCACCAGTACAAACACTGTGTAACCAACAACTGGCTTCACCAGCTTTGCTCACCAGTCCATCTGGAGTGGATGCGATGATATGTAAGACATCATCTAACAAACATGCGTCTTTGCACAATTGTTTGCTAGAACAGGAGGGTTTGGCTCTTTTGCAATGCCGAATGGCCTGTTTGACTTGATCTTTGATGGCATCCATTTGGTTTTTTAGCAACAACAAGTAAGCATGGTCTGAGGTTGCCGTCAATGCTGTAGTGCGTCCTGTCGCTCCTGTTGTGGCTGCTTGAGTGACACCATCACCAAGAATGGTTCTGGATAAAGGAGAAGGAGGAGGAGAAGTGGTAGGTGATGATGATGCTGGAGACGAAGAGATCATGGAGGAAACAGAGGAGGAGGAGGAGGAGGAGGAGGAAGAGGAGAAGGAGGAGGATGCAGAAAGGGAGTCAAGCTGTTGTTGGATACTTTCATCATGCAAACAATAAAGACTGGCAATCATGACATCACGCACAGAGCTCAAGGCATAACCCACATCCAAAATCAACCATTGAACAAAGGCTCCTACGTTATGACGTTGGAGATTCAAAGGAAGAGCTGGCAAACATTTATGATGTGCACAATGTGCTTCCCAGATGGTCAAAGTCCAGGCATGTTTACGTTGGGTAGAAGGGCTCCATCAACTCGTCACTGCCGTCAACTCTGTCCACCGCTCTTCTGTCAAACGGTTCATCAATGTGATAGCACGAGAAAGACGTCTTCCTCCACCATCACCACCACCATTACTACTACTGCTGTCATGTGTAGTATCGTCATCAGTATCATCCTTTGTTCTAGCTCTATTTTGTTGTTTCTCTATTTTTCTCTTTTTTCCTTGTTTTTCTTCTTTTTGTTCTTCTTCATCTTCTTCTTCGTCTTCAGTTAACAACAACAAATCTATCAATGTTGGTGGAGTTGTTGTTTTGCTTGTTGCATCTATATCTGTTTCTACTCCTCCTCTTCTTCCTCTTAATGAGGATGATGATGATGATGATGATGATGATGATGATGATGATAAATTACTGTCATCACCGCTATCCATAACATCACCATCATTGTTCTCAAAGACAAAGGACTCTGAATTTGAAGAAGAAGAAGAAGAAGAAAAAGCAGAAGAAGAAGAAAAAGAAGAAAAAGAAAAAGAAGAAGAAGAAGAAGAAGAAGAAGAACACAAAGAAGAAGAAGAAGAAGAAGAAGATGAAGAAGATGAAGAAGAAGAAGAAAAAGGAGGAGAAGAAGGGAGAAAAGAAGAAGAAGAAGGAGGAGGAGAAGAAGGAGAACAAGAAGAAGAAGAAGAAGAAGAAAAAGCAGAAGAAGAAGAAAAAGAAGAAGAAGAAGAGGTCGTCCTTTCTAATGATTGTTGTTGTAGTTGTTGTTGTTGTTGTAGTTGTTGTGGTTGTGATTGAGTAAATGATGAAGTGGGAGTAATGGTGGTAGTAGTGGATGAAAAGGGTGATGCAGAAAATGGAGGAGGTGAAAAGAGCTCTGCAGGATTATCAACAACAATAACAGGAGCAGAAGCA
>JAVKOQ010000373.1:0-48776 GCA_031835245.1 Balamuthia mandrillaris | reverse complement strand
CTTCTACAACAACAGTAGAGTAGGTAGTGGCAGCAAAACAAAACAATAAAAAAAAAACGTAGGAGCAGCGTCAGGAGTGCATTTCACAACGGGTTGTTGGGAGGGGAGGCCACCGCGCAGGCCTTGTTGTGTTGCCGTCATGTTTTCTTTTGTTTTTCGAATTATTTTCTTAGCGGCGTTCCCTTCAAACTTTCAGCAACAGCAAAAAACAAAAGGAGGACCGCTAAAGGGTTTAAAAAAAAGAATTGGAGGAGGCCGGCATTGATCCGGCTACCTCTCGCATGCTAAGCGAGCGCTCTACCATCTGAGCTACACCCCCATCTTTGAGTGGGGGATCGGAGTGTTTGAAGGTAAGGCCAATGTGTATAGGCCTGTATGTAAAAAACTGAGCTGTACTACACACAGCGGAAGGGCAGCAGTAAACAAAAGGGTTGCACTTATTTCGAAAACAAATGTACAAAAAATAAACGAGAAGGCCAACAAACAAACTGAAAGAAGCTTTTGAGCATCAACCAGAAGGTACTAATGCTGAAGGGCTCATCATGGTTGCAGAACTTGATATGGCCTCTGCTGATAGGCTCATTAGTGCAATAAAGCAACGATAACAGCAGCGGGTATGCATGCGGACAACCTCCTTCATGAAATTGCATTTGAATAGGCAGTCGTGAGTAATGTGGCCACAAATGATAGTGCGACAACGCCAGCAGAGCTCTTTGCCGTCCGTTATCAGCTTTTCTTTCAGCTCGAGGGGCAAGGATAGCTTCGTGACCTCGTCAATGAAGAGAGCCTCCTCGTCGCTGCTGAGTTCTTTAGCAGAGACCTGCCATTGGTCCACGTAAGGTTGTTTCTTCGCTTCGGTTTCCTCCCCTTTATCACCCTTCTCTTTCTCTGTTTCATCTTCTTCCTCCTCTTTTTCGCCTTCTTCAGCCTCTTTGAGTTCTTTACACCTCCGTAGTAACTCTTTCTTGGCAGCTGCGCAGCATAGATCCACCAACGTTGGCAGCGTTGCGCGTTTGCAGTTGAGCAACTTTTGTAGCCGTGCTGCATTCGCGCTTTCGTTCTCTTGTTGCTCGCTGCTTTGGCTAGCTGCCGCAGCGCCGTACCCACTTTCATCCGCCAAAAACTCCAAATAATTTGCGGAAGAAGCAGCAGCGCTGGTGTTGCTTTGGTGAGCGCTTAGCATGATAGAATGAGCAGAGCCGTAGTGACAAGGGTTCACATGGATGCTAAAGTTCTGCAGAGAGTCCTTGAGGGAGAGCAGTGTCAGCGGCAGGCTGCTCAGCCTGTTGTTATAGAGCCAGAGCGTGGTGAGCTTGGTCAGGAGGCCCACCTGCCAGGGCAGCTCCTCCAACTGGTTCTCGTAGAGTGAAAAGTAGCTGAGGGAGTGAAGGTGAGAGAGCGCTTTTCCAGGGAAGCTGCGCAGCTTGTTTTGGGAGAGAAAGGCGGTGCGCAGCTTGCGCAGGGCGCCAAACTCGGGGGGAAGGGTGGTGAGGTCGTTGAAGCGCATGTCGAGCACCTCGAGGTTGGTCAGGGAGGAGATCTGAGGGGGCACATGGCGGAGGAAGCAGTTGGAGAGGTTGAGGCTGGTAATGAAGTGGAGTCCCCAAGTGGCGGGTGGCAGCCTGCGCAGCCGTAGGTTGGACAACGAGAGGGTGCCCGCCTTATCTTTCAGCTGAAGGCACTGCAAGACCTTCCGCTCTGCTTCTTCGATGTCCTCAGGCCTAACATGCCCGCTGTGGTCTTCCTCCTCTTCCATAACGCTGCCTGTACAGCTGCTGCTGCTGCTGCTGGGGGCAGTAAAGTAAGTTACCTCCACCCAACAAAGACTAGAATTCGGGTCGACGCGAAAAAACAATGCAACAAAGACCTGGCATCCGCAATGGAGGAGGAGGGCGGGGAAGCCAAGGCGGAGACCACTGCGGTGGAGAAAGGCAATCCGTACCTGCGAGAGGTGCTGCAACAGCTGCACGGACGGGGGCGGCTCCTCTCGGAGGAGCAGCTGGGCCGGAAAGTGGACCTCTGCAAGAACCTGTTGGGCCCGGAAGGAGCCGCTCTCGTGGCGGATGGACTCAAACGAAACGCCACCGCTAACGCCATTCTGCTCGGTGCTGATGAGGTAATGGTCTTCTTCTTTTTCTCCTTCTTCACGCTATGACGGTTGTAACGTTGGCTAAGACTTGAGGAGAAAGATAGGCGCAGAAGGAGCACGAGCCATCGCTACCGCGTTACTTACAAATAAGAGCCTTCGAACGGTGTTTCTGGGGTGCAATGATATCCGTGCGGAGGGTGCTCGCGCCCTTGCCAGCGCCCTTCAAATCAACACTACCGTCAAAGGTACCAATTTATCTTCTTTCTTCTTTCTTCTTTCCTGCTTTCTTCTTTCTTCGTTCTTCTTTCTTCTTTCTTCGTTCTGCTTTCTTCTTTCCTCTTTCCTCTTTCTTCTTTCCTCTTACCTCTTTCTAATTTTGGGAACACCAAAAAGGTTTATGGCTGAAGCGAAACAATATCAGGGCGGAGGGGGTGTCAGCATTGGTGTCCAGCCTTCTGACGCGTTCCTCCCCGTTACTGGTGTTGGATTTAGTGTATAACCACATAGGACTCGACGGCATCCCTCCTTTAGTGTCCCTATTGTTAGTTCATCTTTGTTACTTGGTTTTTTCTTTCTATCTTATGCTAACCACTGTCTTTGTTAAAACTAAACAAAAGAAAAGCACAAAGCAGCCCAGTGGTGCTCTATCTATCGGGTAACAGACTAGGCGCTGAAGGAGCAAGGCAACTAGTAGAGGCACTGCAACACAATGCCATCTTGCGAGAACTGTATCTGGATGTAAATGAGATCGGAGACGAGGGGGCGAAGGCCATTGCCTCCATGTGGCTGCACAGACAACCACCACAAGAACTGGGAGAGAACGAAAGGCGATGTTCTCTTCCTGATTTGCGTGTGTTAACTCTCAGCAGCAACGACATCGGAGATGAAGGAGCTGTTGCTCTGGCTGACTGTCTTTCCAATGGCTCTTCTTCCCTCAAATTGTATGTTATTCTTCTTCTTCTCTCTTCTATTACTTTAACATTTGTACTACTATCACAGCTTGAGCTTGGGATACTGGCGAAGCACAAAAATCATGGGTGGTAAACCAAACAGGATAGGGGATGAGGGAGGCAAGGCCTTAGCTCGAATGCTTGCCCTCAACAACAGTCTCATTAAACTGGACTTGCAGGGTAACCTCATCACCTCCGCTACCGCCGTAAGCATTGCCTCTGCTCTTTCTCATCAGAACACCACGCTATTGAGCCTCAACCTGAACGGCAACAGAGGTTTGGGCACGGAAGGAGTAACTGCTCTTGCTCGGGGCCTATCAACGACCAACAACTATGGACAACCTCTTTCGTCTCTCGTTGAACTGAACCTGATGGGCTGCATCAACAAGGACGAGGATTTGCTTCCGTTGAACGAAATGTTAGAAAGTAATCACCGTTTGTTGAGAGTAGTTGTCGGTGGCCCCCAGAGATTTGATGTGCAGAGAAAGAGGATGAGACAGCTGTTAAAGACAAATTTGCAACACTTTCTCAAAGAGAACGAGAGCGGTATGAACGATGGTGAACAAGAAGGAGAACTGCAAACAGGTCGCTCGGAGGAGACAGCAATGGAAATTGTGGAGAGGAGGAAGCGAGTACAAATGAGAGATGAGGAAATACACGCCCTTCATTCTGATATCATTAGCACGTTCAGAACGCCTTTCCCGCAATCAAAAGGAGAAGGTGATAAAGAGAATGAAGACGAGGAGACGGAAGAGCAAGCCAAACATCATAAGCCAAAGCAAAAAGTCAGCAAAAAGACAGTGCAAGTTCCTCCTCATAACGCTGAATGTCTTCCAAGGCCCCTTTTACTCGTTCCACCGCCGCTGATGTACGTTTTCTCTTCGTTTCTCTTCTCTCTCTTTCTCTCGGGCTAACAACGAGAAAATGAATTCTTGCAACGAACAGAGAACACATCAAGAAGAAACCTCTTGCCCAACACTCTGATCAGCTGCTTCGCACATGTATACGACTCAAGTTAACGCAAGAACTGGAGCACTTGCAACTGCTTCAAAAAGAATGGCTGAGCAAGGATGCCGCCTCCTCCGGACAGCTTCAACGTATCAAGGAAGAAGCCACAAAAGAAGGCCTGTGGCCGATGCAGGATTGTGCTAACGCTCATTATGTTCTGGCTCAAGAACTGACGTCCTCTTCACTTAGCAATGATCACCTCCAGCAGAAAGTTAAGATAATCCGAAAACTTTGCTCTTCTCTGAAGCAGTCCACTAGCAGTGATGCTGTTCTAAGCTTTTAGTTCTCTTCTCTCGTTTAAAATTGTAAGCTTGGTGGAAAATGACTTGTACGGAGAGAAACCAAAAAAAAAAATGGGTGAAGAAAGGGAGACAAAGAATAAATAAAAACAAAGAAACAAATTGAACCTAAACAGAACTGTAGGTTCCGCGTTTCGCATATTTGCCTAGCCAGGGCAGTTCCCACTGATCAAGAACACCAAATGTCTCGTTAGTGAGTTATTCGATGTTGAACCAAAACTAACCAAGGTTACCTCTAAATGGCCGGACTTAGCAGCCGGTGCGGACTTAATGGTAATCACAAGTGCCAAGACCAGGTAGCCCAAAAAGCCAAACATCCAAAAGAACCCACCAACGTGCACGGTAGCTCCCAGAATAGCGTCGAGGATGGTTAAAGGAATGATGACGCAGACGAACCATGTTGCTCCGAGAATCATGCCCTGTCGTCCGTGGAAGAGGATGAACTGGTGGCCCCCGCTGGAGCTCACTTTCTCAATACCCCAAATAATTTTGAGGCCTCCCCAGAACAGAAATAAATAGCCCAAAGCGATCACTACAATCCCCGGTAGTCCTGATCTGGTGTTGTTGCAAAGCAAGAAAACAAACAAAAGTGTGGGGCATCGCGATGATCAATCAGCAGGGAGAGCAAGTTTTAGTGCAACAAGATGAAGACAGAAATGACTCACGCTGATTCCCCCATGATATTTCTTGCGGCAAGGATAAGTGGCACAACAGCTCCGTTTGGTTGTTTTTGCTTCAAGGCTCAAGGACGGACTGATACAAAGAAATGAAGCCCAGAGGTAACAAGACCTCCTCCTTCTGGCACACGCACGAGTATTACACGCCGAGTATTACACGCTAAATTATTGGAATGCAAAGCATTCCAACAATGCATGCTCTGCCGCGTTCGCACACGCGGAGAGAGACAGAGAGAGGGATGGAAGAGAGATTGGGCGACAGGATCAAGTTGTTTGTGTACAGCAACATGCATCTTCATTGTTCCATTGTTTGTGGGGTTTCTACAACGTGTTGTTCCTGCTTTGTCTTCTCCGTCTCTTCCTGCTGTTCCCCTGTTCCTTCTTCGTTGGTTGTTGTTGCTTTCGTTCGTTCGCCGTCTACACTACCATGGCCAAGCGTGATGACCAGAACAGTAATATTGTCCAAAGACTCACGAGCAAAAGCTTCTTTTGTGAGGGCTGCGCTGGCATCGGCCGGCGACATGTGTCGTTCTTCCAAAAGTTTCTTGGTGTAGGTGACGGCGTCTTCGTTGGAGAAGACGTCCCAAAAGCCGTCGCTGGCCAAAAGAATAAACTCGTCTGTGTTAGGATTCAGCGTTTCTTCCACTATTTCGGGGCTGCCGGAGACTAGCCACTGGTCTTTTGACTTTTTGGGGTCCTTGTAAAACGTATCGCCCAAGGCCCGTGATACCGCCAGTCCTCCTCTTTGCCCATCCCCTTGATACACCCTTTTCGTTTGTCGGAGAGAAATGAAAGAGAAGAGAGAGAGGAGAGCGAATGAAGATGAGAACGGTCCAGTGGGAAGAAAAGAGAAGGAAGTAGACTGACCTGAAAGGACCCATCGGTATGTTGAAGAACGATCCTTTTTTGACGACACCGCCCGCCGCTTCTATTCGTTGTCGTTCACTTTCTTTGTCTGGTTTGTGATCAAATGATAGCAACACCGGCTTTCCTGGTTTGTTTTTCAAGTAGATCGTAAGAGAAAAGTGAGGAGAAAGAGAGAGAGAGAGAGAAAGTGAGGAGAGAGAGAGAGAGAGAAAGAGAGAGAAGGAGAGAGAGAGGAGGGAGAGCAGAAAGAAGCGAGCTCAAACCTTCTCTACACAAAACGGCACGCGAGTCGCCAACGTTGGCTGCATAGAGGTTAAAGCCTTTGAGTAGCACCATGCAGGCGGTGGTTCCATCCGTGGCGCCCGCCATCTCGTAGCGGAGGGCATACCTTTCATCGGTGAGAGAGCAGGCCTCGTCTAAGGCTTGCTGAGGGGCTTGTGGGAAGTTCTCACTGCCAGCAAGGTGTTGATGGAGGTAGGCTCGGGCAAAACTGGAGGCCAATTGACCGCCATGTCCGTCGTAGACCGCAAAAAAGGCGCATGCTTCTCCATCACTCACGCACTCGCCCTCCTCCTCCGACTCTGTTTCAGAGCTATTCTCTGCAGGAGAAGAAGTGGCGTCCGGTTTTTTGAAAAGGTCGGGGGAGAGAGGCGCCCGCTTTTTTAGCCCCAACACCGCGCGGTAGCGGTCTTCCATGTAAGGTCTCCGCCCTTGAATGTCGTTGGCACCGAACCGCAGGTTCAGCGGACCCCAACCTCCTTCGCCTCCACTTTCATTTTGTGTAGCGGTTGTTGTTGCAGCGCTCTCGCTCCGATCCATTGTGTACAAAGGCCACCGTTGAAGATGAGGGGGAAAAAAAAGAAAAAGGAAGGGAAAAAACAAACTAAAGATAACTTCACAACAAACAGTCCAAAGGCTTTACTACAGACCTCTCTTCTCGGGTCTACTCTCTCTGCAAAGAATAAAAAAGTGACGGTTTCCTGGCTTTCTTCCCTGTGGGCCACCCTTCCCGTCGAATAACGGCATTTGGCCGACGCCAGAGAATCTCTTTTTTACGGCAAGAAACCATCTATTTTGACCCTCAGGTCGATTTTCCCGCCAAAACCATGCCCGTTACTCCTCCCCTCCCGACGCTCCACCATAGAGAGGTCTGGAAAGGCTAAGATGCGGATAAAGTTACTGCATGAAGAAAGCTTGAAAAGAACTCTGCTACTCGAAGAGAAGGAAGGAAAGCAGGGGTTTTATTCCGTGGAATAAAAAAACGTAGGGAACGACAAGGGAGGAAAGACGAGAGGGGAGGATGGAGTGCCAGAGGCGGCAGCAGTTCATGGAGGAGTTGCGGCAAATGGACGAGCTCTATGCGGAGGTTAACGCGGAGGAACGGTTCCTGCTGCAGTCCACCGTCACGCATTGTCATTCCTGGATCTTGACGTGCACGGATCTCCACGAGCAGGTGTGGGAAAAGGAGTTCTTCTATGAAGACGTTCGCAAGCAGGTTTGTTGGAGTCCTGCTTTTTTATCTTTGCAATCCTTCGTTAACGTCTGAACATTCAGAAACGAGCTGGGAGCATAGAGAATGAGAACTGGCGACACTACTTCAGCCGCTTGCGGACAGCCTTGCAAGCAGATAACGTATTCCTAGCATTGAAGGACGACGACACCATGGAGGTGAGCGTCTGGTACTTTCACGAAGGGGCCCAAGTGTCAACCTCGTTTTTGCTAGCACCCATCCGCCGTGCAGAAGCTCGTTCCAAGATTTGTGACATAGTGTTCGAGCTGATGTCTGTTGCTCGCAAAGCAAAACAAATGCAACAAGGTAAACATCTACCTACTTCAAATCCGTTTGATGTTTTTGATCTCATATCTTCACGTAGCTACACAAGAGTTACAGGAATCTCTTGAACGACAGAAGGTACCCAAAGACCAACTTATCTCCCATCGTGCAATCTTTTCCAAATAGTCACACAACGAACACTTGGATTTTTTTAAAAAAATAGGAAGAACTATCACAATCCATGAAAGAGAACAAGCCATCGCAGGATATGAATAGCTTCTCCACTGACCCATCGACTCAGGCAAGCCTTTCCGCATCACAGTCATGCCCACAAACAAACATACTCAAGCGCACGACGTCTTCGGCCTCGTTTGGTACATAAGTTGCCCTTTGCAATGTTGCTCGTTCTTGGCTTGTGCGAATTCTCATTTCCAACAACAAAAAGGAGCTGGTGAAGTCGTTAGCACGTCAGTAAAGACGAACATGGGCAAAGCAAAGAAAAGGCGTGTTGGGTACTCCATTGTCAACCCAAGACTGAAGAGGTATATCACTCTCTCTGAAGCATTTTGATTTCCGTTCTAATGTGCGTTGCACTCCCTCAAAAATAGGTTTCAAGGAGGCAAAGGCGCTAAAATAGTGCCAAAAGGGGCGAGAATCGAAGGAATAAGCGGAGAGTTAGAACAACCATGACAATAAAAAGATAAACGTTGTTGTTTCTTTCCGATGGTTTCCTTATTCGTTATTGGAATACTTTCTTTATTCGGAAAAATATCAAAAACCCCTTCGAAGAAGAATACCATTCGTTTTCGTTGCCAACGAAACCACCAACTTTTCTTGCTAAAGAAAACGCAAAGTAATCAAACCGAAACAAAACGAAAGACAAGCGGTCAGAGATAGAATGCAGGGTCAAAGAGCAAGCCCTGCCATCCCTCAATACGCCGATGGAGACACGGTCTTTATATACTCGTACGTGCTTTGGGCTCCTTGCAGGAAGTGTCGCAAAGCACCCTCTCCATTCTGAATGGACACACCCCTTCTCAACGGGTTTGTTGCTATTGAAAAGGCTCCGAAAGGTATGGCAAGGCGTGAAGACATTTGAAGTGGGAGTTGAAGGTAGCGATCCCATGCTGAAGGTAGGTACAAAAATCAGGGCCATACAAACTACCAGAACTCCAGACCATTTCAAGGTTACCACCATGGAAGGCAACATGCTGCTACTCCTCAAGTTCGACAACAAGAGCTCCAAAAAGAAGAGTCGATTTAATCCTTCTCAACCATCTAAGGAGCTGAGGTGGAACGCTCTGTTGTACAACAAAGGTGCACCATACGCTTGTGTGGTGGTATGTTTTCTTTGTGTCCACATTCCTTCCCGACTTTTCTCTCTCTCTCTCTCTCTCTCTCTCTGTTGTTGAACTTTTTGCTTTGGTTGTTCATTTTTGAAACACAGCGGCGCTTCCGGAGTGGCGGTATCTCTTTCACAGTCGAGTTTGCTGATCGTGACAAAGAGCCTTGGGTCATTCAAGGAAACTCAGCGGTTCCGATGGCCTTGATGAATGCCCTCTTGCAAGGACGCATGCCCGAAGGATCTGGGGCAACAATATTCAAGATAACAAAGGGAGACAAAGAGATAGGCAAAGTGGAGAGGAACCTGGATAGCACAGTGCGCAGCAATTCTCAATGTTGGATTATTCACAATCTAATGTTAGAATGTTTGAACTGCAGGTAGTGGGCCTCTCTGAGAGTTACAGAGTAATCATTGCTTCTGGCGAGGATGTTTGGCTCATTCTTGGATGTGTCCATATTATGCTGTGCGTACCCGCACACAAGTAAACGTTTTCTGCTCAGTGGACCTCAATCCATGCTGGCAGAGGTCATGAGGGTGTAGCTGTACTCTCCACGATGTTAAAACATTCTTAATACCGAAGAGAAAAAAAAAGAACGAAACTATGTATGTTGTATCCTCAAATAATGTCAACAAGAGATAAAAGCATTGGTCTGCAGGAGGGAGGCGTAAACTATCACCTCATAGTGAGGTATCATAACGTGGTCCACATTTATCAATCGCTGTTCCTTCCCACGAAGCGGTAATGCGGTACCTTCAACAAAGGAATGTAAGGCACTCCTCCAAAGCTCTCTGTCACGCTCCTCACGCGGAACTTAGAACAAAGGTAAGGCAGATGGTCGCGGTTGAGGTGAACGTTATCCTGAGCAAAGAAGACGGGCCAGAAGGTGCGCACAAACCAAGAATGTTGCTTGGTGAGGCCATGGGAAGGATACCTACGGCTGACGTAAAAGTCCACCGCACCAAGCACACCCCCTCTGCCACTAGTGGTTACCACCTCCTTGACCTTGAGCCCTTCCGTAGGTTCTTCCACCAGCTCGTCGTCCTTGGTTTTAAGCAGGTTGAAGCGAACGTTCTCAAGGACAGAGAACCAGTCGGGAATCATTGTCAACGAGTAGGAGAAAGTGACGAGGTCTGCCTTGGCGCCGTCGGGAAGGACGAAGGTGGTGGCGTCGGCCTCCACGCAGGTCACGTTCTTCCAGCGGTGCTCCTCGATCCTCTTCTTGGCCACTTTGAGCAAGGAGCCACTCAAGTCCACCAAATAGATGGCTTCAAAATGGTCCAAGCCACCCGCCGCCTGTTCCATCAGTTCCAGGTTGCTGCCTGTGCCAGCTCCAAGGTCCACCCACACCAGTTTCTTTTGCGTCTTGTTGTCTTTGGTGAGCCTCAGTTCGGCTACCAACGAGGCAAAGAGTTCCTCCCTTCCGTGCAGCAGTCGCTTTCTGTAGGCATCGTAGCTGAAGGCCTGTCCTTTGTAGAAACTCTCCAAGCGAGCTTTGTGCGTGTCTCCTTTGATGGGGCTGAACAGGATGTGAAACAGCGTTTTGATCTCGCCGAGGATACAAAACACCAACGAGAAGAAGAACTGTAGCATGACGCGTGCTGGAGTTGTGGCTATCTCGTAAAGCCTACAGAGCAACGTCGGCAACCCTGTGTGCTTGCAATGCCACTGCAGGTGCTTCATTTCCCGCTTTGCTTTCTTCTTCTTCGTCGTTTTCTCCAATTAATGATTTGTGTCCGTAACTCTTCATGACGACATTAGACATCTTACAGAGAGAAAGGAAGAGAGGGAGAGAGAGAGAGAGAGAGAGAACGTCACGAGAAGACGAAAAAGAGACGCTCTGCAAGCATGATACATTCATTTTTCGGTTTTTCTTTCTTTAACGTGTTGCTGAACGAAACAAAAAAAAACGAGTTATTCCTGTATTTCTCAACCAGTTAGGAACGCAGACGAGTCACACTGCTTGTGTCTTCACCCTGCTCAACAAAAAAATAATACTTGCAGGGTTAAGAGGAAGCTTAAGGAAAAAAACAAAACGAGGAGATTAAAGGGAAAGAGAACCTTGGGAGGTATTCCTGCCCGCCAAACATTCAGCCGTTTGAAATATTCCTCCGTCAAGGCACGGCACCTTTGTCCTGCTTGAGAGCCCTCCGTCCAGTAGCACTCCTCCACCGCCTCCACCAACATGGTCATTTCCACGTCGGCCACCAACAGCTCAAAGTTTCTTTGCGCTCTGGCAATTTCGTGAGCCGCTGGATCACGAACAGGAAAGTCATCGTCGTTGAAGTCAGGAGCCACCGGCTCCACCAGCGGATCGTTTTCGCGGGGATATGTAGACATGCTTTCAGCTCCTGTTTTTCTTTTCTATTACTCACTTCCCAGCAGAGAAACTCCTCTCGAGCGGTGGTGGTACTTGCCGAGCCTCTGCCTCCTCCTGTGTTGCCCCTTTTTTGTTTTTTTTCTTTCTTTCTCTCTTTGTTTTTTGTTGGCAGATTAATCTTAAAACGAGGACCCCTCAAACGTTAAACTTTTTCTTTTGTTTTTTCGTGTGTGTTCACGGTTTTCTTTTTGCCTTTGTGCCTAGTACCGAAAACGTTTCTTGAAGCGCTCAAAGGCGAGGTCGTCGGTGGCTTGGTTGCGTCTATCCGGGCGGGGTTGGTTGGCGTTGTTGCTATCGCCGTGCTGGCGTTGCTGATCCTGTCCTTTCCTCTCGCTGTCCCCGCGTTTTCTGTTGGCTCGAACCACTTGAGTGATGGGGCTTGGTCGCTGGACTGTAACAATTGCAAGAAACGAGAAAAAAGAAAGCAGAAGAAGGTGAGATATTTTTGCGGGTGCAAAGGAGGAAATAAAACGTACAGCGAGTATTGTAGCCCACGTCTTCAGGTTCTGGTGCCGTCTTTCCTTCCAGTATTTGTTTTTTCGCCTCTTCAGTTGCTTCAATGTTTCTCAGTTTGAACCTTTGCACATTCCACAAACAAACGTCAACTTAAGAAGAGAGAGCGAGAGAGAGAGAGATACATACTCCATAGGGAGTTCAACTTCCTGAATCCCCGTCAACCAGCTCTCGCTAATGGTGTCATCGCTGCGAGGCTTCTCCTCTACCCGAAGATGTTCTGGTATCTCATACAATCGCCTCTCTGCCTCCTTCAACATAAGCATGTCTATTTGTTCCTCTTCAATCATGACCTCCGTCTTTGCCTGTCCCTCACCTTCATTCTTCTTTCTTTCCTCCTGCAGTTGTTTCTTGTCGGCGATAACCTTCTCCAAGGTCATGCCCTTCTCCTGTAGTGTGCGTTCCAAGGACTCCCTTGCCTTTTTCATTCGAAACTCCATCAGTCCTTCTTGTATATATTTCTCACTGTTGTTTCGTTGCCGTAAGTAACACAAGAAAAAGATAAAAGAAGAGAAAGTAGAAGCACGAACAGCATTGGATCGATCGTCTGGCTGCCTTCTGCTTCTTTTTGAACCGTAAAAGTAGAGTTCATTAACCTTCACCCTCTCCGTCTGTCACAGGGTACATGACTCCCTTCTCCGCAATGGCTGACAGCACTACTTCACTAATTCGTGGAAGACACAAGCGAAAAAGCAAAGGGTAACTCAGATCAAAGGAACATTTGCAGGACAAAAAACGAACAAACAGACTTAAAGAACAGAAGCAAACCTGGTAGCGTCTGCCTCACAGCCTCTAATGCGTGTTCTGTCTTTGTGTATCCGTTTCGTTTCGCGCAAGAGTTGTCTGGTGATGGGTGATGGGAGAGATTTAGATGGGCAAACTATTAGCACATAAAAGAAAGTAGGAAGTCAGTGGAGTTGCTACGCACGAAAGATCTTCCTCTTCCTCTTCCTCCTCCTCCTCCTCGCGGGTCGCTCGTGTTTGCTTGGTGTCTGCCTGTTCTTTCTCCGCAGCAGCAGCACCCACGTCGTTCTGTTGCTTTTGTCTCAGACGAACTGCCTTCTTCTTGCTTTTCTTCCTAAAGGTCACAACGGTACCCGCAGCCCCCTTCTCGTTTCTATTCGCCTCCGCTGCGGGCACCCCCCCGAGAGGTTCCTCCATCATTGTTCTTCTTTCTTCCTGCTTTGGCAAAACTTGTGAAGAGAAAAAAGAAAAACCTAAAACTTTTCCTTTCCAGCAGCATTTGTGCTGGTGCTGACCACAAATAGTATTAAAAATTTGGTCACGCGATGTGCTTCAAAAAAGTCAAATCTCCCGCTCTCTCTTTTCTCCAATTCGGCCAACGGATGATGCATCTTTTTCTCTCGCTCTCTCGCCCGCTCGCCCACCGCTACGCGGCTCTGCAGGACTACCTTAATTCTCCTCGTTCTCCTCGGTCGTTGTGTTCTGCCTTTTTTCTTTTCTTGTTATTTCTTTCTTTTCTTTTTATTATTTCCAAGCATACCCAAAAACACTGTTTAATACGCACGCACGTTCCTCCCTCCTTGCCCTCGCTGCTGCTTGTGGCTCCGCTACGCGCATACGCACACACACACAAAAAAAAAAAGGTAACAACTAACTGCAAGAGCTGCAGTAACGCGCTACTTGAAAAAAAAAAGAGATGGAATGGTTCCCGAGTTTTGAGAAAGGCTACGCAAGGTTGGAGCAAGAGGGCTCGCCTTGGTGCGTCGTGAACTTGCTGGCGGTCATTCAGTGGATGAGGGAGAGCCTCTACGTGCCGGTGCTCATCTCCGTCGTCTACGCCGTCACCATCTTCGGCCTACAAAGGTACATGCGCACGAAGGAACCCTTCTCCCTGCGGCGGCCTTTGATCCTGTGGAACGCCTTTCTTGCTCTCTACAGCATCATAGCAGCCGTGAGCACTGTCCCTACTTTTGTTTATGATATTTACAGCCTCGGCTTCTTGGGAGAGCTCTGCATGTCCTCCACGGAGGGCTACATGACTCCTTGGTACATTGTCTTCGCCTTGTCCAAAATTTTGGAGCTCGTGGACACGCTCTTCATCGTCCTGCGCAAGCGACCGCTCATCTTCCTTCACTGGTACCACCACATCGCTACGTTGATCTTCTGTTGGGAGTGTGTTGGATTGGGCACTTCAACTGGCAGTACGCTCTCTCTCTCTCTCTCTCTCTCTCTCTCTCGTCGTTTCTTTCTGGGTCGTTTCTTTTCTCCTTTCACTACCAAACTTTTGTCTCACTCCTCCGTTTTGTATTGTAGCATGGTTTATGGCGATGAACTTAGTAGTGCACTCGATCATGTACTCGTACTACTGCCTGTCCGCCATGGGCTACCGCTTCAGCCAGGTCTCTCGCCTCTCCATCACGTGCTTGCAAATCCTGCAGATGTTGATGGGGATCACGGTAATCACCAGCCAGATCCTCTACTGCCCCTACTATCCCGAGCGCAACACCTACACCGGCCTCCTCATGTACCTCTCCTACGCCATTTTGTTCATCCGCTTCTTCGTGTCCAACCTCTTTGGCAGCAAGAGGCAACACCAGCCCTCTTCTGTTCCACCAAAGAAAAAAGAGGCCTAAACAAGCCAACCAAAAAACCTTAGCCTGAACCCATATGGGGAGCCACTTCGGGATGATAATAACATTTTTTCAGCAGCAAAAAACTAGATATCATTTGCTCTTGTGTTTGTTATAGAAGCATTGGAGAGTGGGCGTGGCTCTGTTTAGCACTAAGAACACAACCAATGTCCTTTCCAGGAGTCCCCAACACCTCATTCTAATTCCTCGCGGGGCTGGCCCTCAACGTATCTTGAGAGCAATAAACCTGCTGTTATTCTCTCTGCCAACATGATTGCGCCTGGAACGAGGCGCAAGTTTTTTTCCGTCTAACTGCCCAATAGGTTTTCATAAACAGCATGCTTAGATCGAACCGCGATCAAAAAACCAGAGCACAAAGAAGAACCCTAACCTTGGTTTCTGAAGCAGAACTTTCTTCAGAAAAAAGCCAAACCGAAGAAAGATGCAAGCGTCAATCAGTTCGTTGGATTCCGCCTTTGAGAAGGCCATGAACAACGTGTACCTTTTTGTCCCACTGTTTTTTAAAACAAAACGCCACTCTTTTTTTTCCTTGTGGTGCTGATCCTTTGGTTACAAATAGAATGGGTGAAAGTGGCGTTGTAGGTGTTTTGGCGGCTGACTCTAAGGGATTGTGTGTTAGCGGTACGTGGCTTTTTGTGTTCTCTTCATCATTGTAACGGCCCTGATTATGTTTTCGCTGTGATGATAGCAAAGGGTAATGGCAAACCACTCTCCGCTGGCTTTATTCGTGCCCTCTCAGACTCAGCTAAGGAGCTCTGCGAAGACCCTGATGACCTCCCCACCGTGTGCCTCGAAACCGATTCTACGTACGTCCCACCTCTCTTTATCTTCCTCTTTCGTCCTCTCATCTTGGTGCTTGCAGAAACATCTTCATCAAAGAGCAAGACGACCTCACAGTGGGCGTATACAGGATTCCCACGTAAAGAATACAGTACTTTTTACTTCTTCTCCAGTTTATTTGTTCAGTATGTTTCCGTTTCTGTAGGTCGTTTCCATTTTGAAGGTATTCATACCGCCAGGCTCGAGATCACCACACATTGATGAAGAGAAGGAAGAACAACACAAGTAGAAAGAGGAGTGCAACAAGAACGAGAAGAGACGCTGCCTCCATCATCAACACAACCGTTTAATGGAATGTTCACTACGTACATGTTCAATACTATAGGCCAAGGCGGCCCCACAGGTTTAGACCAGACAAAGATTGGTCCACCGATGCAAAGACGTTACGCTCTACCAACAAGCCCAATAGGGCGGTAAAGGCACACAAGCTTACGTTGAAGATTGCACAGTTGAATGTGCTCCTCACTCTGTCCCGATGTGGCTTTGGCTCTTTCTTGTGCTCATCAAAGTATACATCATACGTCCAGTACCGGATGGCCACTCCCTAAAGTTTCGTCATACGATGAGAAGAGCGACGAGAAGAGAAAAGCAAGAAGAAAGGAGATGAGAGATGAGAGAACGAGAGGAGAGGAGAAGAAAAAAGAAGAAAGCAGAAACAAACTAGCAAGGAAGCAACAAGGGTAGAACGGAGGCCAAAGAGATAAGCGGAGCCCAACGGGACGAGAAAGCCAGCCGCATAGCCAAACACATGGCGATTAGAAATGAAGTGTATGTCCTCCAAGTTGCCACCCTTTCCATAAAACAATACAGGAGTGAGGTGCTTTGCCCTTTTTTTTTCCCAAATAACCATCAGTCCGTTTGCATCTTCATCACTAGCGAACAAAAAAAAAATACGGCTTACCCAGAGCTTGTCAAGGTTTGCGAGCCTTGTCGCCACGACTCGATGCGTTGCTGGTGCCTCTCCTTCATTAAGCGCAGCTCCTCCTCTCTCATGTGCTGCGCCTCCATCATGTAGCGCAGCTTAAAGTTCTTTGCCTCGCCGGTGCTCTCATCCACGTCCTCAGCAAAGAGCTCGGCGCGACGCATTTCGAGGCGATAAGGCTGGTCATAAAGGGTGTTCTCTAGCTTGACGGACTCCTCCTCCAACAGCCGCTCGTAGAGGCTTCGCCAGAGGGAGTCGTCCGTGGCGAGAGCGTACCAGCGCGAGGAGACCTGGCAGCAGTGGCACAGCTGCTTGGCATCCAGGTTGCTGAAGATGGAGAGAAACAATTCGTCGGGAAGGTCCTCCAGCTCACCGTTTCCTGCTTCGCCACCACGCCTCCTTCGGAACCTTCGTTTCGACATTCTTTTGTGTGTGTCTCAGAACGTTTTGCTCCAAAAGAGTTTGTGTTCTTGCCCCGCCCGCAACCAGGATACCCAGCAGCCCAAATAGAAGTTGGGCAATTGGGGCGACGTGTCTTCTTCTTCCCTCTTCTTCCGCCTTCTGTTCGCTCTCCGTTTCTTTTTTCTCAGTGAATCACGGATGGAAATGAAAGGCACGTCCCCCGGCGAAATATCTGTCCAAAATGCCTCTTCCCCAGAAGGACATTTCGCAGCACCCCAAGGGAAGCAAGCCGCTCCTACCAAACAAGGTGCTGACTTGGCCACATGTCTCTTCCCACCGGTCAGCGGACTTGTTACGACCGAAAACTTTGGCGATAGGAAAACCAGCAGCGGTAAAACACACACACGAAGGGGTTCTTAGCCTGCGCAATATATCACCACAATGGAGGCGGGGAAGGGTGGTGACGCTCGTGGAATGGTTCTGGCCGGGCAGCGCGACATGAACAGCAGGTCTACGTGGTCTTCCGCTAAGACTGGAAACCCGATGACAACCGGTGGGGGTACGCCTAACGACTCTGTCGCAAGGGCCACAGCCATAGAGCAAGACCAACCAGATGACCAATCCCGAAAGTTGGTGGGTAGCGCTCGCGTTGCAAGGAACAGACAGGTTTATACATTGGGGGAGCATGCCAACACCAAGGCGGCCCCGTGGTTGAGGGCCTACACCAAGGAAACGAAGCAAGAGATACGGTTTTCAGTAATAGATGGGGAGTATGGCTGCTTTTCTACGTTCGCACCGATGCCCTTTACTCTGCATGATAAAGAATGGCTTTGTTGTGAGCAATACGTGCATGTATGTTCGGAGATTCTCTCTCTCTCTCTCTCTCTCTCTCTCTCTCTCTTCTCTCTCTCTCTCTCTCTCTCTCTCTCTCTCTCTCTTCCTGAACCCACTAAAAGTCGGTATACAGGCGAAAAAGTTCGTTGGGCACGAACTGGAAGAACAAATCCGACAAACAAGCTTTCCTCTCGACTTTATCAGACTAAGCCACAGCCGCTCCGAAACCGCCGAAGACTATGCTAAACAAGCCGAACGCCTAATGGAGGAGGCCTGTATGGCCAAGTTTCGTCAGCACCCCGCCGCCAGAGAAAAACTGCTCAACACAAAGGATACCCGCCTGGTCTACGAAACCAGCGCAGATGATTATTGGGGACAAGGAAGCAACCAACGAGGAAGAAACGTATTGGGCGGTGTCCTCATGCGCGTTCGATCAAACCTTAGGGCAGAGATCGACGCTGCTGTCAAACAATCCTCCTCCCTTCAACCTTCCGCCACAAGAACGAGAGCTCTCTCAGAGGCACCTGCTGCACAAACAACCACAAAGGTGGCCATGCTTGTGGCTACTTCTACTGCAGCTGGCGCAGCAGCAGGGCAGGAGGGCACCATACCAGCACCCACTCGGCGCAAATCTTCGGCATCGTTTGGCGGAACGAGCAGGCCACCTGAAGTTGTTGCAGTTGCAGAGCACCACCAACGGCAAGAACAGGCACCAAGCAAGTCAGCAACAGCAATAGAAGGAAAAGGAGATACGGACAAGACAGCTCATCAACCCCAACCACAAAACGCACCTATTCACCAGTTGCGCAATGGAATAGAGATAGCCTCTGTAACACCTTCAACACCCATAACACCTTCAATATCTGGAGAAACAGCTCCCAACGGCAAAACATTCTCCTCATCCTTCAGCGCTGAGTTTTCGCCGATACTCAAGAACGGAGTGAAGGAGGGCACTGCGCGAACCACATCAGGCTCAACTGAACTTTCTTCTGACAGTGTCACCTCTGAGGATGGTGGTGGCAGCGGTGGCCGCAGCAGTGGCGGCAGTAGGTCAGCATCATCGTCACCATCATCATCGGGAAGCATGCCTGCTTTACGTATAAAATCGTTGCGTGAGTTCTGGACCTGTCCACAGAACTTTCGGACAGTGGAAGAGAAGGCCAAGACGCAAGGTCAACTAGCCACCACCTCCAGCTCGTTGTTGCAACCATCCACCTCACCACCTCGTCCAAAGTCACAATTCCATCTTGCACAACCAGATCAATCAGAGCGGCTAAATCGTCATCCACAAAAGGATCGCAGGAGCTTAACCTTTGATGCAGCAATGGACAAGGGTAGGCATAACGCTGCTGCAACCATTAGTATCAGCAAGGCTTCCCCAGCAGCATCGACTAGTAACAGCGTTAGTACTGCGAAAAGCAGTAGCGATAGAAGTGGTGGCACATCCTCCGCTAAGTTTTCAGAAACCTTGTTAAAATTTCAAAGACGGCAAAAGACAATCTCATGAAGACAAAGGGTTGGATAGCTACCCCGCATTCTTCTTCAGATAGATATACCTTCTTCTACTCTGCCAGCCAACAAACGATGTGGGGCGGGAACGAATGACAACAGATATTTTTTGGAAGAACAAGATAGAAGGATATGTACATGCTGAGGTGACGATGGCTGTAATAGAGAAAGCCCTTTATTAGTATTTGGGATGCGCTGATTGTACTTAGCATATATTTAAAACTCGCACAGAAAATAAAAACAACTCCAAAACAAACACACGTTCGATCAGTACCTTGTTTATGGTTGTTTGCTCTATGCATGAGAAGTTAAGGTTGATGTGTTCGGAGACTAGGTATACTAGCCAAAGGACCGTGCCATTCTAATCTCCCTCCGCTTTTTCACTTCTTTCAGTTTTTTGCGAATGTCGTTCTCTCTGTTTGGTGCACGGTCTCTTTGTTGTGTGCGATGATCCTCTCCGCTTTTTTGCAGCCGAGTCTTGTAAAATCCAAGAAGAGATATTGAAGCAGATAAGAAGAAAAGAAGAGGTCATAGTTAGGAGAATCGAGCATCAGAGAAAGTAAGAGAATGCAAGAAAAAATTGTTAGAGCGCAAACCCTTGGCCGTTTGGTAGGAAGAAAGTCTTCTAATTTTGAATGTGGGTCAGCTAAGGCTTCATCGCCTGGTGGCCACTTTCGTTTGCTCGTTGCTGAATCTTCGCTTTCTTCTTCCTCTTCTTCTCCTTCATCCTCTTCTTCTTCGTCGTTGGTGAATGAACTCGTGCGGGAAGGAACGCCTTGCGGGTGGATCTGACCACCGCTCATGATTTCCTCTTCCTCCTCCTCTTCTTCCTCCAACTCTCTTTCTTCCTCGCTATCTCCCAAATCGGCGTTGTTCACGTTTCCGTGCTCTTCTTCTTGCTCTTCTTCCTCGCCTGCTTGATAAATTTCCAGTTGACCACCTTCCTCTATTTCTTCTTCCTCAACCATGGTCTCTGTTGTTGGACTTTGTGTTACAACAGCAGAAGACGATGATGAAGATGGATGCCCAGCTTGTGAAGAAGATGAAGATGAAGATGACGACGATGAGGTTGAGGAAGTAAGCGTTCTTTTGGCGAGTGGCGGGGGAGGCTCTGCGGGCACAGAGTTGGTGAGCAAACAAACGAAAGAGGAAAACAAAAAACCGAAAAGAAGCAAGAAAAAAAATCTACCTCTCTGTACCGTCTTGAGGTAGGAGGGGCTGACGAGCTGAGTGCTGGGCGCCCACACTTGAGCAACAGCGGCTTTCGTTTGAAGGGCACCCTCCTTTTGTCTGCCCTGCCGAAAGGAAGCAAAGTCCTTGTTGGCTCCAAACGAGCGAAAGAACGAGGGCTTCTCATTGCCTAAACATTATACATACATGAGGTAAACAAAAAGGAGGGAGGGAGGGAGAGAGAGAGAGAGCGAGAGCGAGCGAGCGAGAAAGAGGGTAGGAGAAGAAAGAAGAGAGCACCCCCAGAGAGTCTGCGGTTCGTCTTTGATTTGGACTTGCGCGCTACCAAGTTTTCAGCGATCAGCTGTTCCAGCTTGGTGTCACTGGATGGGTCCTCATCGTACAACAAGCCCAACGCCTGGTGAAAGACCTTGTCCCTCAACTTGGTCTTCTGCATCGGTTTGTTGTTGGTTCCCTTTCTTTCTTTTTCTTGCTTTTTTTCGAACTGGTTATGGACCACATGTTGTGGTCTATTGCCGCACAAAAGCTGTACAGTAAGAGCAGCCGCATTTATAGCCAAGAAACAATATTAGCATCGCAGAAGAGCAAGCAATGGACGGCGTTCCGGGTACCCGCGATGAAAAGTTTTGGAGAGGTACGTGTTCTTCTTCACCTGCCGATCGTGCATGCTCCTTTGACAACAACTTTTTTGTTGATTGGTTTTTTTTAAAAAATGTTGTTGGTGCTGGTTACTTGATTATTTTTTTTTTGAACATATGTTTCGATTGTATTTCGTGAAACAGAGGACTTTGGGTCAGAGGCGGAGTTGCAGGACTACCTCAGCCAGTATTCCATGCAGCGATGGCTCTTGGACCTCAAAGAATGGACCTTGGAGACCCGCTTCCTGCCTCTCTCCTCCGAAGAAGGCCTCGCCGTTATGGCCCATTACGACCGGGTATTTGGCTCTCTTTATTTTATTTATTTTATTTATTTTTGGTTTTACTCTTTCTTCTTTTTCTTCTTCCTTTCCTTTTCATCATTTGGTTAACAACAAACAAAAAAAAAAAAAGCGTGCCTCGGCTCAACATAAAACGGTTCTTCAAAAGCTTCAAACACGCATCGACCAGGTTGTCGAAAGCGAGTTTGACCCGAAACAACCCCTTTACGTTCGTCTCAACAACGTCGAGTATGTTTTTTCTCTCTTCTCTCCTCTTTGTTAGAAACGTTTTTAACGTTAGAAAATGAAAAGCGCAAGGGACGGTGTAATAGGAAGCGAGCGCCTCAACCATAACCTCGAGCTCCAATTCCAATCCTCTTCCTCTCCCTCCTCTTCCTCTGCTCCCCCACCAACGGATGACAACGGAGCGGCCATCGCTTGGGAGAGGGCCACCGACCAGACCCTTTGCCTTCAAACGGGCAAACAGGCGTTAGACATCATCAGCAACAGCAGCAGGGTTCGTCAGGCCATCGCCCAACATCTCAGGAGAGTGGAGGAGCAAGGCCCCGATCATAACCTGGAGGATTGGGACCTGTTTCTTACGATTCGTGCCTCCACCAATGCTGACCCTTCCCAAGTGCGTCATTACCAATCCTCCATTCTTCCTTCTTTCTGAGTGTTAATCCCCTTGCCATTCACTTTTAAAAGCTATTTAGAGGGTTTGTGTATAAAGGAAAGCTTAGAGCAGTTAGCCAACAGCGTTACAACTGTTATTTCGAAGTGGTGAAGCAAAACAAGGATATCATAAAGGAGCGCATAGATGCCTTTTGGAAAGCATTTGGACCTTCTGTCCCGCTCGCCAACTATGTGTTCGATGTGGCGGTACCTATCGACGACGAAGAATACAAACCCGTTCTCATCGACATCAAACCATGGGTACGTACTCTTTTACTCTCGGTCGTGGCTTTCTGCCTTTTTGGTTTCGTGCCTTCTTACTTTCTTGTGTAAACTTTCAGTATCAAGCGACGAGATCATTGTTATTTGATTGGAAAGAAGATTTGGAATGGATGAAACAAGAAGACGAAAAGGAAAAGGAGAAAGAAGATGACGAGACAACAAAACAGGACAAGGCAAAAGAAAGAACCCTTTCTACCTCATTCGAGTTTCGCATCGTGGAGACCTTTAACGAAAGACGCATGAAAGGCTTCTCAAAGGATCTTCGTCAAAAGACAACAAGCCAACATTGTGCCGCCAATAATTGCTTGTTGGGCCTGTCGGCAGCCTTTGCAGGGCAGAGCGCAACCACAAAAACAGCAATAGCGGTTGGCTCTCTTGCGTTCTTGGCTGCTTCTGCGTATGTCTTTGTCAAGTGCAAACCGCAACAGCAGCAGCGGATCGGTTCACTCTAATAACAAGTTGATGCAAAAGTAAAGAATTCTCTCTCTTCTCTCTCTTCTCTCTCTTTCTCTCTCTCTCTCGCTCTCTCCTCCGATAGTGAGTAAAAGTTGTGCGTGCCTGTTTTGTTTATTGCGAGCCTTGGTGGATGTTACTTCTCTTTAAGGCGGTGCACTTGCTCGAGAAAGTCCTCTATCGTTTCTGGCACGTCTTTTTCATGCAAAATGTCTTGGCAGCGAGTAAAGAGCTCCAAAGCATGCCCTGCGTTTTGCTTGTCTTTATGGGTGAGGCAGGCTTCTATTGTTGTCTGAAAAACGAACTTGTCTGGCTTTAAATCATCTTGCTTCTTGTTTTGCTCATCTTCGTCCTCGTAACCATTGTCTTCATCTTCTTCCTCTTTTCCTCTTTTGTCGTCTCGTGGTTGCTCAGTTTGGTTGGAGGCATTGGAAATAGATTTGCGGTAAAGTGCGACGAGGTCCTCCAGAAGAGCAACAGCTGAGCCCCTCATGGGCTTTTCTTCACGCTTGAGGTACTCCCCAATCATTATTTTGTAGGTCACCAGAGAGGGCTTGGCGCCTTTCGTGTCGCTCTGTGAAAAAGCATCGCTGCTCTCCATCGCTTTGGTCAGCGGTGAGGGAAAGATGACAGAGGAAGGCAACCTCTCTTCAGTGAGATTCTCTCTCATCCTTTGAAAGAGGAGAAAAGCTCTGTCCATCTCTCCTGCTCGACAAAAGGCACCAATGAGAGCGTTTAGGGTGACAGTGCCATAACTTACGTTCCTTTGCTTCATTTCTCTCCACACGCCCAAAGCTTGTTGTAATCCTTCCTCTCCGCTTCTCGCCTTAGCGCAAACGGTCACCATCGTTTCCCAAAGGAGAGAGCTTTGCCGCAACGACGGATCCCGCAGCACAACATCCTCCCATAGGGACAAGGCTTTGTCCACGTTGCCACACCGCCAGCATGCGTTCAGGAGAGCGTTGATGAGGTTCGCTCCCCATTTGATGCCTTGCTTGTCCATGGTCTCAAAGGCTAGGAAGGCCTCCTCCAACCTCCTGCGGAGGCCTAACCACCGGATGAGGGAGACGTAGTCGGCTTCATTTCCACCTTTCAGGCGAGACACTTGACTGGCTGCCTTTTTGTGGGTAGCTTTGTCCCGTTGTCGTAGCAGTCGTTGAAGGTCCCGTGGGGCTAGCGCTCCGCTACTCTCAACCACTTGTTTCAAAGACAATCCTTTTAAAAAAATATTGTTGATTTCAGATGTAAGTCACGTATGGAGAGAGAGAGAGGGAGAGAGAGAAGAGAGAGAGAGAGAGAGAAGAGCAAAGCAGAGCAAGAGACAAGCAGATATGGAAAGAGTGGTGGTAAGGTGCTTACCGGCTTTGTAGTACTGTCCTTTGGCTTTATCGCTGTCATAGTCCGTTATTTTGGCTTGGCATAGCGCACCAGTGGAAGAGTACACTCTGCGTTGGTCACAACCACTTTTCACTCCAGCGAGGTTCGAGCCAAAAGAGTGAGGAGCTAAAGTCAAGCCGCGAGGCTGGCGCCAACAAGAGGGGCGTAGCTGAGGCCTGCCTGCAAACACGAAGATCATCCTCGTTCGCGTGGTAGGAAACAGTGGCACAGCTTCGGCACTACAGCGAGTACCTTGCACCAAACCATAACGCGAAGCCATCGTTTTTCGTGTGGTGGCGTCGCGTGCTACCCAAGGCCAATGTTTTGGTTGGCTATGGTCTCTTTCTGCCCGTCCGTCTTTTTGTTTTTTGGGGTTGTGCGGCAATTGTCATGGCAACGGGGATAAAGCGCGCAACGGAAGCGTCGTTACGCGGTTGCGTTTTGTCCCGGCGGCCGCAGCGAGAGAGAGCGACACGACAAAAACGCCGATAAGAGCAAGAAAACGATAAGTCGTGGTAGTCCAGTTGGGCCTCTTCTGTTTTCTTTCGGACCTCCGCACCATTTTTATTTTAAAAACCGAGAAGATAAAAAGCAAGCAAGCCCAGGACGAGGGAAGGAAGCGGGGGAGCCCTTGATAGCTTTGGCGGTCCGTTGCCCCTCAGCAGTTCCATTGCGCACATTATATTGTTTGGTGATTGCGCAAACCCCCCCTCAAATTGCTGCTACAGAGAAACCGAGTAGTTTGCAGAAAAAAAGAAACGTGCCTTGAAGAAGAACAGACAACTGTTTGCGCTGTGAGGAAAAGCAGAGAGCACCAGCAAAAGAGAGAGAGAAAGAAAAAAAGTAAAGATGGCAAACTTGGTCAAGTTACATACGTTGGCCAAGAAGGGCAGCCCTGCGGAGATGATGGCCTTCATCCGGGACTTTGGAAAGGACAGCCTGGTTCTCAAGGACAAGCACGGACAGAGCGTGCTGCACGTAGCGGTGGATGCGGAGAACCTCGACATGGTCAAGTTCTTGCTCACACAGACCAACATAAACATCAACACCCGCGACCGCAACGGCTGGACTCCTCTTCACGTAATTTTCCTTCTCTCTCTGCGTTTCCTTTCCTTTGAGAGATTGCTCATCAAGCGAGCAGCAGAGGAACTTTCAAAAATGCTAACAGCATGTTGTTTCGCTACGCTTTAATGAATACCACAACAGGTGGCTTGTAGCTCTGGGAATGTAGCGATGGTGGAGTTACTGCTGGGCCAGCCGGGCTGTGACGTGAAGCGCCTATCTGTGGATGGCTCAACACCGCTGCACTACTTGGTGCGACACAACCCACCAGAGCACATGAAGCATCAGTACTTTTCGTGCATCCGTAGGTTAGTGGACATGGGCTGCAACCCTAACCTCAAAAACTCCAACGGGGACACGGCTCTTCACTACGCAGCAAGCAGAGGCAGAGAAAACGTGCTGGTCTTCATGGTCAAAGAGCTTAAAACGCCCTGTCTCAACGCTCTCAACAAGTATCTACGTCTTTCCTTTGTCTCTGTCTTTGTCTCTGTCTGTCTCTGTTGTTTGTTAGTCTATTGGTGCTGTTAATAACGTGATCGTATAGTTATGGGGAGACGCCGTTGCATCTGGCAGCAAGAATGGGAGATGTGGGTATGGCCACCACTCTGCTTTCACTTGGGGTGGATCCCTCCATCATTGGCGACAATGGAACAGCGTTAGACGTTGCCAAAGCAGGCCATCATGACGAAATAGTATTGTTGCTTGATGGTATGTTTATTTTAAGTCTCAAGAGAGAAAAAAGACATAGGAAGAATAACCAAATGTGCTACTCTGTAAAAAGGCTCTTTATCTTCGGATAGTGAAGGCAGTCTATGTGCTTCAGAAGGGTACGAATCTTTGTCTGCTATTTTAAAGCCAACCTCTTAACTCTTTGCGACAATAAACGTACAAAATAGGGACGAAATACCTGATACAGAAGCAGACGAACGGCAAAAGCAAAAGCTGAAGCATCTCATTGGCAACGCAAAAGAAACTAAGAAGTTGAATCTCTCTAACATGGAATTGCGGACCGTTCCCGACCAAGTATGGGAGCTGTCTGATCTCACTGAGTTGAATCTAGGCTTCAACGAGCTGACCACGCTGCCCCAATCTATCTCCAAGCTGAGCAAGCTAGAAGTGTTGCGCCTGGACTCCAACAGGCTAAAGACACTTCCCCAGCAACTGGGCACCATGAAACACCTGAAAGAAGTCACCCTTGCCTTGAACTCTCATCTCTCACCCATTCTCAAGCGCAAGGCCAGACAAAGCTTGGCCGAACTGTTGGACCACGTAGCCAAGTATGGCGACACCGATGAGGAACTCTCTGGAGAGCATGACTTCCCGCCCTTGTTACGGAAAGCCAGCAGTGGTCTTGCCTGCGAAAATTTTATACCGGAAGATGCAGAAGAGGATGAGAAAGGAGCCGGATTAAAGCAATCCATATTAGAAGGCAGCAAAACACACAGGCCGCAATACAGTGGTGATAACTTGCGTCCCTTGCCGAAACAGTACAGCCCCAGAGATATGCGGGAGCTGGCACTGAGGGTGAAAGAGAAGAAGATCAGTGATACCATCAACATATTGCAAAGCAGAAGCGAGGAGCTGAAGGCCAAAGCAATGGAATTGGAGAAGAAGGAGGAGCTATTGAAGTTGCGAGAGAAGAGGATCAAAGAACTGTCTTCAAAGGTTATGAAGCAGAAGGAAGCCGGCACGATAGAGAAACAGAAATCCCTTCCTACTAGCAGTACTGACAGCAACCTACGGTCAAAGAAAGTGGAATATCGGCGTTCGTTAAACAGTATAGACCCAGCCGACATTTTTAATTACAACAAGAATTCCGAACTCACAAAGAAGAAAGAATGGAAGGTTAGTAAGTTTGGATGGTTATTTTTCTTAGCTTCCCCATTACATTAACTCTCTCTCTCTCTCTCGCGTTGACAATTGTAGTTGGGCCAGCGAAAGCGAGTAAGCGTACAGAAAGCTGCCAACGACCTGTTTGTGTGTCTCAACAGTAACCTTCAAAAGCCCGAACGTATGTTATCCATGTATTTGTGTTCTTTGTTACCGATTATTTTTGTCCATTTGTTTTTGTCTTTTACTGCATTTATTTGCTTTGTTAACATGAACGCTGATTTTCTTGTCTGCAACAGACTTCAAATTGAACACAAAGCAATGGGACACGCTGAAAAGCCTGATAGCAGAGATAGACAAAACATTGAACACAGCAGAATGAAGAGCGTAAGCCCACTCAGCTTTTCTCTCCTCCTTGTACATTTTTCTTTCAAAACGGTTTTGTTTGTTTTTTGTATTTTATTTGGTTTGGTTTGAATCACTTGAGTCATCGTCCTCATCAAAAGAGTCCCGTCTAGACGGAGGCAACACATCTCCTTCTTCCAATATATGCAACTTGAACAGCCTCTTCTCCGCAACAGGCAACGGGATGGCATCCCACTCTTTTTGTGTGACCTTTGCCCCACCAATGCGCGCGTCCCTTGCCGACACCCAATCCAACTGTGCTCCTCTTAGGTCAGCCCGTGAGAAGTAAACGTCCTGAAGATGAACCCCTGTAAAGTCGGCACCTCGCAGGTCGGCGTCCTGGAACTTGGCGTGGGTCAGGTGAGAGTCTGTAAAGTCGGCACCTCGCAGGATTGCTTTCTGGAAGAGGGCGCCCACGCAATCCGCACCCCGCCACCGGGTATGCTTCAGATGGGACTCTCGAAGGTTGGCGTATTGGGCCTTGACGCCAAGAAAGTTGGCCTGGGGAAGGCTGGCTCTCTGTTCATTCAATCGTCCCAATCTAAAAAAGTCAGAAGAGAGAGAGAGAGAGAGAGAGAGAGAGAGAGAGAGAGAAGATACAGAACTAGTGCAGAAGGATAATGGCACAAACCATAAGAACGGCTTTCAGCAGCTTGGCTTTTTTGAAGTTGGCGTGATGGCCAATGGCCTTACGGAAGGAGCTGTTCTTCAAGTTGGTGCGCTTAAAGTTGGCATTGGAGATGAAGGCCTTATTGAAGTTGGTGCCCTCTAGCTGAAGGTTGCGGAGGTCCAGGCCTATCAGTCGCAAGCCGTTCAGGCAAATTTGTCGGTGATGAAGGATGAACTCTTTGCGGGTTAGGTCGGGCCGGTTCTTGGCCAAACATAGGTCTATGACTGGCTGCACCTGGAAGAACATGGCCTCATGAAGGATACCCTCCACGCTTCGCTCATCTTCCACTATCAAGTTCCCGTAACGCAGATAGTTCAAGCTGAATGATGACCATTTGCTTTTAGTAATACTTGAAGAAGAGGAAGAGAGTAACCACGAACATAGGAGCGAAGAACTTGGGGTCACGATCGATAAGAATAGCACCAGAAGGGTCGCGACAGCTGTCCAGGTGCCCACTTACGAGCTTTGCGAGCATAGAACGCTCGTCCACCATCAACGTGGCTTTGCTGGTCTGAAATATCTGTCCGCCGACGTTCAATGTGACCCAATCAGCGCCATGGATCACAAAAGCTCGATCTTCCTCTTCTTCTGTTGACTTTTTCCGCCTTAGATTCAAGGGACTTCCTCTTTCTTCCTTGGCTTTTTCAGATGTAGCAGCAGCGGTCGTGCACGAGCAGCCAACGACCGCCAAAGACCGACCGAGATGGTTACTGTCCGCAGCTGCCGAACCGCTGATTCGCTCCTTTTGCTCCACTGTCAAACGCAAGCTGAGGTTAGTGAACCCACAGTCGCAAAAGCACGTTGTTGATTTTGGTTATTTTTTTTTCTTAAAAAAACTGAGCGGTTATACTTTGTCCTGGTGGTGGTGGCGGCGGTATGAATGGAGCGTGCTCGTTTGTCGTCTTTCTTCCTTGCGTGCGTTACCCGCATAATAATTTTTCTTCAAAGAAAGCAATTATTATTATTTGGTTCGATGAGAGATATCTGTGGTGTTACCGCCATGAGCAGGGTGGCGATAGTTGCTCTCCATCTTGAGCAGAATGGCCTCGAGTTGCCTTCCTCATTGGCCGCAGCAATACTTCTGCTGCCCCCACTTCCAACCGTTGCTTCCATCGTAGCTTTCTTTCTTTTTCTCTTGAGCGTAAGTAAAGGTATTTCCTGTCTTTCTGTTGAAAGGCGGCTTTGTTTTTTAATCCTTTATGATCAGTATTTTTTGAGGGGAGAACTGGTGGTGGCGGAGGCGGCGGCGGGGTCTGGCTTGCGTGGTTGTTGCGAAAGCAGCAGCTCCTTGGTCTCGTGGGCGATCTGCCACTCCTCATCCGTTTTCACAAGGAGCACTTTGGCCTTCTCTGCCTGGCTTTGCAGCTCGACCACGCCCCTCCCGGCGTTGCTGCTGTTGCCGTTTTTGTGACGATCCAGGTGAATGCCCAAACACCCCACGCCCTCGCATACGGCCTCACGAACGGGTGCTGAGTTCTCTCCGATCCCGCCTGTGAAGATGAGAGCGTCCAGCCCGCCCAAAGCCACGTAGTAGGAGCCGATGTACTTTTGCACGCGGTAGACAAAGACACAAAAAGCAAGCGTAGCACGTTTCCTTTCCTCTGGCGTTCCCTCTTCCATGAGACGCACGACGTCCCTCATGTCATCGTGACCGCAGAGCCCGACCAGGCCGCTGCGTTTGTTGAGCAGCTCTTCCAGTTTATCCCAGTGCTTTGCCTCTGTGCCCACCGTATGTCCCTTTCCCCCTTCTTCTTTCCCTTTCGCTCTTTTACTTCCTTCCTTCTCTTTCTTGCCCTCTTCTTCAGTGATATGCTCCAACAAGAGAGGCAAGACCATGGGGTCCACATCACCAGAACGCGTGGCCATGGCAAGCCCTTCCAACGGGGTGAAGCCCATTGACGTGTCCACGCTACGGCCCTCTTGGATGGCACAGACACTGCAGCCACTGCCCAGATGAAGAACGATTAGTCGCAGCTGCTCCAACGGCCTTTCCATGTGCTGAGCAGCCTTGTTCGCCACGTAGCGGTAGCTGCTTCCATGAAAGCCGTACTTGCGGAGCTTCTTCTGTTGAATCACAGACCAGGGCAGCGCATAGCTATAAGCTTGCGGCGGCAGCGTTTGGTGGAACGACGTATCAAAGACCCCCACTTGTGGAGGCATCTGATGATCGCCAGAAGAGAGGAGCTTCTGAGATAGTTCAACGCCCATTAGGTTGGCGGCGTTGTGAAGGGGAGCCAACTCTGACACTTGCTTGAGGACTTTCATGGAGTCCTCGGTCAGGAGGATCGGCTCTGTGTAATGCCAGCCATGAACCACTCGATGGCCAACCGCCCACACTTGGCCTTTGTCTCGGAGAACTGGTGGTGGGCTTGCTCTTGCGGAAGAAGATCCTTTTTCACTGTTACCATTTGTGAAGAAGAGATGAAACATGTGCTGCAGCGCTGCTTCGTGGTCTTGCAACTTGCATTCCGTCTTGTCTGCCAGCTTCAACTCTTCAGCCGCAAAGGAGGAAGCTGACGATGATGGTGATAGGTGCAAGGAATAGCTCAGGAGGGCTTTGCCATCTGCCTTCCCAATGTTCTCGATATGGCCAGAAGCACAGAGCCGAAGGCTCTCCTTCTCAAAGACCTTACATTTCAGGCTTGAGCTGCCAGTGTTCACCACCACAATCTTTTGTTGTTGCTCCATGGCCTGCAAAGCTTTGCGCTTCAACCAAAATCTCCCCCCCAAACAGCTGTTGTGCCTTTATACCAGCTCAGCTCTGGTAGAAGCCGCTTGCTTTCCTCCGGTTTTCGCCGTGTTTTCTCCACAATTTGCTGATCCGACAATTTCAATAGCATCGAATAAAAATTAACGAATTTTGGGATTATTGTCTGCACAAAAAATTATATCGACAAACAGAGAAAAGAGGGACGAAGAAGAAGAAAGAAAGAAAACTGGCAGACACAAGCTTGTTCGGCCGCAAAGGAAGAAAGTGTGGTGCAAGCTACGAGGAGAGGACGGGAACGCCACAAGAGCATGAGCAGCAACCACAAACCTTTCTTCCTTTCCTAGCTTACAGTTTCGCACGATGCACGCGCTTCATTCCACCCCGTTGAGCATAATCTCGGACATTGTTGGTTGGATTTACTTCCTGGCGTGGTCCTTTTCGTTTTATCCTCAGGTTTGCTTTTTTTCTCTCTCTACCGTGAGCTCGTGTTTCTGCTTCGTCTTCCTTTCCTACTGTATTTATAAAAATGTTTTTTTTTAAAAAAAAGGTATTCGAGAACTGGAGACGTAAAAGTGTGATAGGATTGTCCTTTGACTTTTTATTCTTCAACATCACGGGTAAGAATATCACATCTCCCTCCGCTTTTTGTTCCTCATCACTAAACACAACCACTCGATCCGATTCGGCGTTGTGTTGTGTGTGACAGGTTTTGTAAGCTATACCATTTACAATGTGACGCTCTATTGGGTTGACTCGGTGAAGGACGAGTATCTGGAGAAGCACGGCCCTCCCTTGCCGATCAACTTGAACGACGTCATCTTCGCGCTGCATGCGCTTGCACTTACTTCATTCACCATCTTTCAATGCTTTATTTACGAGGTACATTATGCTCTTGTATTTATCTTTGAACCGAGCCGAGAGAAGAGAGAGAAAGAAAGGCCGAGATAAACGACAGCGAAGAGCACACAAAAGAGAATAACTGACTTTTTTTTTTGCAGAGAGGAGACCAGCGGATATCCTTCAAGACGTTTGTGGTCATGTCAGCGACGTGGGTGGCCATCAGTTTTATGCTTATACTGAGCGGTTGTGAACTTATTTCTGACCTTGTCCTCGTCAACTTCTTTTCCTATGTCAAACTTGGCGTCACCTTCACCAAATACGTTCCTCAGGTTAATGTTTTTCTTCATCCTCCTCTCCTTTTTTTTTTCTTGTTTTCTTTTGTCTATCCGCTTGCTTCTCACTCTGGTGATTTGTCGTAGGCATGGTTGAACTATAAAAGAAAGAGCACGGTTGGTTGGAGCATCGGTAACATCCTATTAGACTTCACTGGCGGCCTGTTCTCCCTCTTCCAGATGTTACTCGACAGCATTAATGCCGGAAACTTTAACATCTTTGTGGGAGACATTGCCAAACTGGGTTTGGCCATTTTCTCTCTTGGCTTTGACATCCTTTTTATGGTCCAACACTACGCCCTCTACCCAAGGTGGAGAGGCACCGTCACTTTTTCCAGCCCCGAGGCAACTTTTTCAGTAACCGATACAGCAACAGCAACAGCGTCGACAATATCGGCAGCAGAAGATGAAGAAGATGTGTTTACTGATCAATATCAGGCCCAACAACGCATTCCTTTCCTCTCGACCCAACAACCACTTCCCACCACAAGGCCAAGAGAGTAACCTGTGAGTTGTGGCATAGACTCTACGGTCTGTCGCTATGGAACAAGCTCCTCCAAAGTACTGACGTCGCCCTGTTCGTTGAAGGACCGAAAGGCGACTTGTGGTCCATCTTTTTGCAAAACCAAATGGATAGAGCCGATGAAAAGAAAGAGAATCGCTCTGCGTTGTTTATTTCAACTAAAAGTGGCTTCTCCAAAATCTTGCGAGTCTTGTGCATTACTGATAACCTCGCCAACATGTTATAAACATCTCTCTCGCTTTCTCTCCTCCTCTTCTCTCTGGTCTGCTTTCTCTCCTCTTCTCCTATGTTGTCGACAATATTTTTGCGGACAACAAGAAGCAGAAGCAGGAAGAAGAAATGGAGGAGGAGAGCCAGCCCGCCGATGGGGTGTTGAAGGCGATACAAGACAGCAGTCGTAACATCCTGCGAACAGCTTTGCAATGCAAAGTGGGGGCTATAGACGCCACCTCCTTTCATAAATGTACAAAAGGAAGAGGCTTGGACACCGAAGAGCAAACGAGAGCCAGACAAGCACTGCTGTGGTGGAGTCGCTATGAACAGTGGCTACAAAGACAAATCTTGGAGTACGAGGCCACCATAGAACGAAAGAAACTAATGTTGCATCAAGGCATAAAACTTCACGGCGCCACCAAACAAGCTGGCAGCGCTGCTGCTCTGGAGACAAGACTTGAGGCGTTGGACCAGGAAATAAGACACTTGCAAGAAGAACTGTACACTCACTCTGAAAAGGCGGCTAGAGACAAACGGCTGGTGAGCGCCGTGCAAATGACTCCAATAGCGGGTGGCTGCGTCTTTCTTCAAAGCAAACCCTCTCCGGAGGAAGAACAGCTGAAGCTGATGGCTCTGCAGCGGGACCGAAGGGCCTCTGAGGTGATGGCGCACCACTCTATCTTGAGGAAGCTGCGAGAGGAAAACAAAGAGCTGCGCATTGCCAACCAGCGCTCCACCGAACAAAACCAACAGCTGTGGCGACACCTCCAAGCACTGCTCTCCGTTACCTCCCCTTCTTCATTGCCGGAAGGCGGCAAAAATGTTGAACGGAGAGGAAAGCGTGCTGTGAGAAAAACAAGAGCAAGTGAAGAGGAGGAAGAGGAGGAAGAGGAGGAGCTGACAGCAGCGGAGCAAGTGGAGCTGCAGCGAGTTCGCAATGTGTTAATGAAGCGGGTCTTTCAAGGGTTAGTCTTGGAGAGTGGCATCAACTGGGCCAAAGACCCGCGCTTGTTGCAACTCATGCTTGCTGTGGAACAAAGCGAGGGTTGAGATATCGCCAACTCTTGTTTCATTCGTTCCTCGTTCTCATCAGGACTTTTTCTCTCTTCTTCTCTCTCTCTCTCTCTCTCGCTCTCTCTCTCTCTCTCTCTCTCTCTCTCGTTTTCTCTCTGGTCATTGCACACATGTTGGAGAGGTGTTAGTTCACGATAGAAGAGGCAGCCAACAAAACAAAACGAGCTTCAGTGTGCCGTAGTCAGGTTCCTCGTCCATCGTCATCTTCTGCAAAGAAAGGATTGGGCGAGAAAGGTGGTTTGTGAGAAAACAAGACTCACGCCCAAGTTTTTCAGCGCTCATACCTTCCTCCTCCAGTAGACTCTCTAGCACCAAAGGGCCGTGCTGGCTGACTCCGGACATAACAAGCGGTCTTTTTCGTTGTGAAGGATGAGAGAGGCTGGTTTTTCATCGGGAAGCGGGGAGCATAAAGTACCTTCCTACTGTGTCAACGGCGTTCGTTTGAAGATCATGAGCGAACGTCCGCCTAAGATTGGGTTGGCTGGTGGAGGCGCTGGTAAAAAATGAAAAATCCGTGCTGGAGGAACAGGTAGCCTGTGGAGCATACGCGCAAGAGGTTCGCATGTTCTTAGAGAAAAAACGACCCCCATTGGCAGCGCGCAGAGGGGCCGCAGAGCGTGCCCGCCAACTCCCTCCTGCTGCTTGTCTAAACATCTTCGGGTTGCGTATTTCTTTCAGTTAGACTTCAAGACGACATGAAGAGAACGAAAGGGCAGAGCAAGAGAAGTAAGCGGAGTGGGAAGAACAAGCAGGAGGGGAATGGAGTGAAGCAAGAGAGAGAGAATAAGAGAATGGATAATTTTAAGGGGCGTGAGTGTGTATTATGACTGTCAAAACAGTTTAATAATCGTCATCATCACCGAAGAGACCACCTCCTCCGAAATCTTCCTCGACTTCCTCTTCCTTGGTCTCCTCCTTGGCAGGAGCAGCAGCAGCGGGAGCAGAAGAAGCGGCGGGGGCAGCAGCAGCAGCAAAGGCCTCAGGGTTGGCCAGCATGTGCTTGATCTTGTCAGCGCGGGGGAAGGAGTACTCGGTCTCAACGGCAACGGCCAACAGGGACTTGAAGCCGTTAATGATGGAGTGAGGGAGAGAGGCGAGGGTGGGCACGCCAATCTCCAAGCTGAGGGCAGCAATGTTGTTGACTCCCTGACGGAACTTGTTGAGCAAGTCGTCATCGGTAAGATCCAAGATGCTGGCATCGTAGATGTTACCGTTGTCGTAGACGGTGGTTACGCTAAGACCATATTGGAATGGCTTAATGTCCAACATCTGCAACAGAGTGGCCTGGGAGACAGTCACCTTCTGACCAGCCTTAATCAAGGGCACGTCACTGAGGATTTCAATGGCACCCCTGTTAATCTTGGTCTGGATGGACAAAGCTTGGAAGAAGCTTGTCTTGGTGGGCTCCTGGCCGGTGGGACCAGCGGGCACGATGACGTCCACAGGTGAGACGGCACCAGCCTTGGCGGCGGCCTGCACCTTGTTGTCAGAGATCTTGTCGCGGACCTTGGCGAGCTCTCCCTTGGTGAAGACGAAGCCAATGTTGCCGTAGACGTAGGGGAGAATTCCCTCAAGCTTGGGGTTCTTCTCAAGCTGACCCCTGATGGCCTTCCTCATCATGGTCTATACATTGGTTGTAGTGATGAGCAGAGTGCACAACTAAAAATGAAAAATCTTGCGAAATAGACACTTACGTTCTTTCCCATGAGAATCACAGCATCCTTGCGGACAGAGGCCCTAATGCGCTGCATGTGGTTAGAACCGACGTTGTCGGCCTGAACCAGCAGGATCTTGGGGTACTCCTCCAGGAGACCCTGCAAACGGGCGAAGTAGTTCTGCTTTCTCTTGGCCTTATCTCCTCCGGACATCTTGTGTGCGTGTCAAAAGGTTTCCTTTGCGTAGGATTTAAAGACTAGGCCTGTTGTGTTGACAAAGTGAGAGAAAGGAAAAAAGAAAAAAAGAAAAAGAATGCCGGTACCCGTACCACCAAGAACTGGGAGTGTGAAAAAACTAAGAAAGAGTGCGCTGAAGGATGCGGATACGCCCTTCGTTCTCCCCTATGACGTCACGCTGTGGAAACTTCCAAGAATGGAGAAGAGACCCCTCATGTCAACAAAAAAAAGCAACTTCCATCGTGGAGGAGCTGTGCTCAATTCCTAGTTTTTGTCTGAGGGTTCTTCATAAGCGGTTCTTTTCGTTGTGATGCGGATCGATGAGAGAGGCTGGTTTTTCCTTTGTTTCTTTCATGTTCTTTCTGTGCTTGTAATGCTTTTCGTTCTTCTCTTCATTCAAGCAACAAGGCAAAAACCAAATGCAGGGGATCAAAACAGGACAAATTTTTTGAGCGGGAGGAGAAGCGAGTGCAATGTTGCCTTCTAAATTAAATACTATTAATAAATAAGCCAATTTTTATCCGTCAGCTGCCTTTGTTGTTGTTCGTTCAGGGGAACTGCAAATTATTGTTCGGAAGCATACGGTACACGCCCGACAACTTAACAAAGGCAGATCCCCGCCGAACAAAACAAACAAAAAAAAAGAGAAAAAAAACCAAACATGCTTTCTGCCATCCTTCCCTGCTTCCTTCGCCGCCGCATACCCATGATCACCAGCAGTTCGCTTCTGTGCCTGCTGGCAGTTTTTTTCGTGATGGTGCCTGCAATTCTTGGACTGACCAACAATACTCTGGACCTCTACAGCCCAAACGGCCGCTGCATGCCTCGAGCGGAGGTGCTGAAATACTTGCCCCAGTGCGATGGCTACACGGATTGGCCGTACATGTACTTTAACCTTGACTTTGCCGTAGAGTTGCAGGCCTACGGCGAGGCCTTGCTGGAGAGCACAACCACCCTCGACCACTGCCTCTTCTGGAATATGCGGCTCTACTGCTCTGCCTACGCTCCGCCTTGTTTCCTCGCCGTTCCTCCGGCCAACAACAGCACCACTGGACAGGTTGTATTTTACAATGGAACCGACATTCCTGCGGCTGTGCCGGTGGCCCAACCCACTTGTAGCTACATCTGTGAGCAGAGATACACGAACTGTACGCCGGTGATGATAGAATGGGGATTGGAGGAATACATAGACCAGTGGTTCCGGTGCGAACGCCCCTATGACGTCACTGACTGGGGAGTTCCATCCCAAGAGATATTCGTGCCCAACACCTCCACTGTGCTCGTGGACATGGACGGCATGGCAACGCCTCCCTTCGAAGTGGAGCTGACTTGTAACAATGCCAGTCAGTACCTCATTGACATGTCCATTGTCCATGAGTTGGCTTGCCCGGAGGGACTGCATTCGGAAGAACAGGGGGTGTGCACATTCGATTGTCCAGAGCCTTTGGTCACAGAAGACCAATACCACAGCCTGGAAACCGCTGTTTCTGTCATGGGTTGGCTTTCCTTTATTCTGATGCTTTTCTTGATGATATGTTATCTTCTGCGTCCCACACGTCGATTTGTACCAGAGCTCTTCTTCTTGCTTTCTGTGGCAGGCCTCTCCTTCGCTTTTTGCCTTGGCAGCATGATTGGCCATGAGGACGTGTGGTGCAGCTCTGACCACGAGAACAATTCTGTGGGAGATCCTGCCTGTACTGTACAGGGCATCTTCTACGTATTCTTCACGTTGGCCAGCGCTTGTTGGTGGTGCCTTATCTCCTTCAACATCTTTCTGTGGGCCATTACAGGGAAGAACCCCGACGCAAGCCCCAAGAAGAGTGGCATCATCATCGCCAAGGATTCCGACGATGGATTTGATTGCCACAATATCCCTCGATTCTGGTTCTATCGAGCCCTTTATCATGCCCTGTGCTGGCTCTTTCCCCTTATAATAGTCATCGTGCTGCTGGCGTCCGAGCGCCTCGGCTTTGGCGGCTCCGATCTCTACTGCACAGCCCATTCCAACCAACACGTAACGTTTACTCGTGGCCGAACATCGATCAACGCCCATGGCGCGGAGGAGTTCGATACGTGGAAGCTAGTCATTATAGTGCCTATCCTTATTTTGGCCCTCATGACTGCTTGCTTCACGCTCATCACTTTCGGCATCATCGCCATTCGTCTGGCTAAGATGGGAACTGCCTACCGCACCAACAAAGGCTTCGCTAAGCTGCTAAAACAGTGGCGGCTGCTCGCCTTCGTCATCCTCTTTTTCTTCATCTATCTGTTCGTCCTCATCTACGAAATAGAATTTTCTGCCATCAAGAACAAACAGTACAAGGCCTATGAAGATTACTTTGGATGCCTCGCGTTGCTGGAAATCACATCCGTTAATGATACCTGCGAGCTATCCCGCGAGGTCAGCTATGGCTTGTGGATGTTCAAAACTATCATCGTTTGCGGTCAGGGCGTTTGGGTATTCTTCATTCTCGGCTCTGTCAAGGACAACTACACTCGCCCTCTTCGCTTGGTCAGAAAGTTCCTGTTGCTCATGGGCTTGGAACACTTCTGCCCAACGTTTGCATCGAGCCTTTCCGAAAAGTCCACTTCCGGAAGCAGTGCAGATTCCTCGCAGCGTCCTAGCTCATCCAGAAGAAACAAGAAGCACCTTCCCAATGTAGGAGGGGCAAACGTGGCGGACCTTGTGGAGAATGAGAAGAAGATAGCGTTCGGCATGACCATGGTGGAAGACACTTCATCGGATTCATCCTCTTCATCTTCTTACAACAGCAGCGATGAATCCTCCGGCTACGAAGACGCACGACCCAAACGAGCTCGTAAGGGCCAGCAACAGAAGTGAGCGGTGACAGCAACACTCAGGAAGAGAAGGAGGAGGAGCCGGGTAACTAAAAAGGCCTCGTTCAGGGAGGGAAGGAGAGAGAGAGAGAGAGAGAGAGAGAGAGAGAACATAATGTAAAGCAACAACAACAAACAACAAGGATCCTTTAATCTTTAGCAACGCAAGCACTGGCGCCCAAGTATTCAAACTTAAAGCAGGTCACCTGTTGCCAAGCGTGTGCTCTTCCGCAACGAGCACGTTGTGGGTGTGGCGGATGGATGGGACCTCATCGAAGAAGTCGTGCCAAAGGAAACCCAGGCGACCAAATCCTCCAAGTTGACGATGCTCCACCAAAGCTGTTTGCGCTCTTTAGCCAACCGACAAAAGAGGCGAGGGTTATTCCGAGTAAAATTAATTGATCTCGATGGATCTTGCAAAAGATCCGACGAATGGCCAAACAAACAAAAAAATTCACCGACTTTAAGGCGGCAGCAGCCCAGGCGTTACACTCACTGGCCACAGTGTTTGGCCGGATATCCGCTATCCGTAGCTTTGAATGCGTAGGCTAACGCACGGCTGGGGTGGAAGCCGTAGGGCACAACGCTCACCTCCTTGTGGGGTGTCCTCCCTGAAGCGCAAGTTCCTCCTTTCACTCTTTGCTTGGTTGGCAGTGTTCATCTTTTGCTCCTACTCTGCCTCTAGCTACTTCTCTTCTATTCCCAGCAGACGCACGCGTGCACCGGTTTACTTCAATGAGGGAGGAGAGCAATGCTTCAGCAACACTTCGGTGTGGTATCGCATAGCTAATGCTCCTATCGTTCATGTGGAGGATGGAAACTACTTGGGTGGAGCCACTCCCAAGTTCCTGTTGCACATGGGAACGCTTGCACCGCAGGCGCACGCCTCTTCTCATCACCCCAATGAAACACCATTCAGGGCATTGTACAAACCTCAGTTTCGACGCTTAGCTGGCCTCACCAAAGACTTCAAAGAGAAAGGTAACTTTTCGCTCTGCTGCTCTCACTTCTCAGTTATCACTCATTTCATCTTTCACCTTTCTTTCGCTCACGCATGCAAAGCCATAAACGAGGTTTTGGCTTTTCATGTGGACTGTGCTATGGGCTTTCGAAAGACACCCCCCGTCACACTGAAAGCAGTGGAGGCATCGCTCATTCGAGAAGCATCAACCCCAAAAACAAAGAGCATGCTGAAAGCCAGAGGGCTTCAGCTGCAGGAAGAAGGCAGCTTGCCTGGTGTGGCACAGTTCATGGCCGAGGGCATCGTCCACTATTCTCCACCTCAGATCTATCTCTCCAACTGGCTCGTCTATCTTTGTAGACATGTTTTTCCTTTAGGTTCGCTTTCCTTTTTTCCCTTTTCTTTTTTTTTCTTGTCTCCTTTTCCTTGTTCTTATTTTTCTTTTTTCTTTTTTCTTTTTTCTTTGTCTTTTTTGTCTTTTATCTTCTCTTGGGTGCATTATCTTTGTTCATTTTCATAGGTGCATGTGAATCAACAACATCGTTAAGAGAGTATGGAGACAGAGATGTGTTTGACTTCATCATAGGCAACTGGGACCGCCCCAACAACCAGTTCTACACCATCGAACCAATTTCAAGAGAGACCTCGCTTGTCTTCTTGGACCATAACCATTTGAGGAGCTCTGAGCCAGCTTGGTCCTTCCGTGAGAGCTCTATTTCTCAGTGCAAGTTTTTCAAGAAAACGTATGAAATGCTCAAAAGCTTTCAAGCACCTTCTTACATGGGAAAGGACATGAAGAATGGAGTGATGCTGCCAAACAACAAGCTCAGTACTGTTGTTTTCAAGTCTCTCATCACTCACGAAATAGAAGCAGCTTACCCCAAAGGCAAATCGGTACCTTTTAGTGCTGCTGAGATGGCATTTTACTTCCTTACTGTTGACACCAGTACACCCTTCTGCCGTTTCTCTCTCTCTTCTCTCTCCTCTCACTCTCTCTCTCTCTCCTCTCTCTCCTCTCACTCTCTCTCTCCTCTCTCTTCTCTGCTTGTATGCTGAACTAACTTTGCGTTGCTTTGCAGAAGGAGGAGGGAAAAGCTCTTTCTTTTACAATCCAACAAGCTTTGTAACAGCAACCTTCGGACCCCAAAACAATATCCACGCCGTTCCAAAACCTATCAAAGCTTATCCGGATCCAAAGGTTGATTTTGTTCGTCATGCTTCTTGTGGTCTTCTTCTTTCTAGTCTTGCTAACCAAAAGAGAACAGCATCAGATCACAACGCCAGAGTTTGAAGGCTTTGATGAAGGCTGGTTTGCCACCGCTGTCAACATCAACACATGGATGGAGAGCTTGGATTGGCGGGTCAACCACCTGATCGATGAGATAGAGTATTGCGTGGAACGTTTTGGCCAAAACTATGTTTTTGAGCAGTGATGCTGCCTTCTCTCTCTCTCTCTCTCTCTCTCTCTCTCTCGCTTCGTGGTTGTACATGGTGAAGAAGAAAGTTGTTTGCACTCCTTTGACTATTTTGAAGTAGAGGAGAGGCGCTGTCGCAAACGACGCCCGAACGAGGCGATGGATTGAAGCAAAGGCCGAAGCACTGGGGCAACTCTTGGCGTTAGAAACAAGCAAAGAGCCCACCGAAGAGGTACAAGTCCCATCACATCCATTCCTTTCACTTATATTTCCGAGGTGAGTGGAGGAGCATTCAGCAACAACAACAAAAAAAAAAAATGAGAGTGTTTACCTATGAGTACAGTGGCGGCAAAAGTAACGAGCTTGCCTTGGAGAGGTATGCCTTTCTCCTCCAAGTCCTTTTCTGTCCAGCCCAACCAAGCCACAAAGCGATGGAGGTCAATCACTCCAAAGCGTAGCAGGGAGTAGGTGACGAGGTAGCTGCTGATGCCTAGGAGCTCATGTACCACAATGAGAGTGGCGCCGTATTGGACCATGTACTCCGCTTTGCGCTCTTTCAAGGTTTGATAGGAGGGCAAAGAGAAGACGCGTTGAAAGAAGCCCTTTTTGTTCTGTGGTTGTTCTTTGTTGGTGGAAGAGGAGTAACAACGACTGTTGTTGTAGCTGCGCTTTTTGCATTGCCGCCAACCAGAAGAGATGGGGGGACTGAGTTGCTTTTTCTTTGGCAAGGAACATAATGAGCCAGAAGAGAAACGATTTGGGGCCAAGAGCGAAGACTGACGGGGCAAAGCAGGAGAGAGAAAGCCCGGCGTTCGGTGATGATAGCCTCGCCAAATTGAGTTACATCTGTTGGCCGCAAAAAAGCGAGCGCCAGGCTGTACACAAAACGCAATCGTTCTACCATGCATCACTGCCTCCTCTGCTTGCACGCCCTTTGCAACAAAAAAAATAGCAAAATATATATAAACAGATGATAAAAAATTGGAGGAGAGGGGTCTCGATCCCCTGGCCTTCTGCATGCGAAGCAGACGCTCTACCACTGAGCTACACCCCCAAGGCAGGCAAAAATACAACTCGCAAGAGAGAGGAAGAGAGGGAACGTCGAGCGGGCTTGTTCAAAAAAACATACAAGCAGAACAAAAAGGAATTTGGAGGAGGCCGGCATCGATCCGGCTACCTCTCGCATGCTAAGCGAGCGCTCTACCATCTGAGCTACACCCCCATCTTCGAAAGTTCATCCCATTTTATCACAAAATATAGAACTTTGGACACCAAACAAAAAATAGAAAAGTTGTTTGCTTTCCTTTCTGTGGTGGCACCTGAAAGGAACGGAAGAAGGAAGAAAAGGAAGGGGAGAGAAGAACGGCAGCATGTGGTTTGCTTTTCTGTTGGAGGCAGCGATAGTGGCGCTGCTGACGGTGTATGTGTACAGCCACTATGCTTCGTTTCGAAATCATCCCTGGTATGTCCCTGTTACCGTGCTGCTAGGCTGGTTCTTTTCCTTCTCTATTGTTTTTCTGATTCCTATCGATGTGTCTTCGGTACTGCCAGCTCTTTCGACTCCTTCTCCCTTCCTCACTCCCTCCCTCCATCTCTCCCTCCCCTCTCCTTTTCCTCTATTCGCTCCTCTACAAGTGTTCTTGTGGTACTGATTTACAACCACAGAATCTCTACGAAGACTGCATTGATTCGGAGGAAGGTACTTGTTATAAACCACCAACGTACCTCTCCATGGAAGCTCTCTTGACGCTTTGGCGCATCATCTACTGGACCATGTATATCATGTGCTGGTTCGTCCTTCTCCTTCTCCTTCTCCTTCTCCTTCTCCTTCTCCTTCTCCTTCTCCTTCTCCTTCTCCTTCTCCTTCTCCTTCTCCTTCTCCTTCTCCTTCTCCTTCTCCTTCTCCTTCTCCTTCTCCTTCTCCTTCTCCTTCTCCTTTCCATGTGCACTTTGCATAATAACAGATAAAACCCACAAACAAACAAAAGGACGACATATCCAATACTGCAAGAGTATTCAACATGCGGTGGTTTCAGCGTGATCGAAAAACTGTATATAGCATTGAAGACCAACTTGTTGTTCTACGGTATCGCTGGTACTGTTATGGTGGTGGTACTTGTCTTGGTCGCTTTCTCGTCTCAAAGTCTCGACGGGTATTTACTTTTCCTTTCATTTTCTTTTGCTTCTTTTTGTAAAACAAAATATGTTTTCGTTTTTTCAAAAGGCCAAAACTATTGGGTGTGGCAATTGCAACAGCGAACATGTGGGGCCTATTGTTGGTGATATTGCTGATGGGATATGGCATCGTGGAGATACCTCGTAAGATCTGGCAAATGGCACGTTGGAAGCAGCAGCTGGAGGCGTATCAATTTCATGCTGTTACTCTTCGTGATGATCTTTACGAGTCAGAAGAGAAACTGGAAAAGACGCTCAAGGTTTTCTTCTTCTCTCTTCTCTCTTCTCTCTTCTCTCTTCTCTCTTCTCTCTTCTCTCTTCTCTCTTCTCTCTTCTCTCTTCTCTCTCTTCACTGTAGATGATACTCAAATATTTCTTTCACTGAATGCAGCTGGTTAGGAAAGTGGCAGAGCAAACACCGGAAGGTGATCCATGGTATCCTTATGTCGCTCAGATTGTAGCCAAGGTATCGCAATAGCTCAAGAAACTAACTGCTTCTTCTACTCGTTCTTCTCGTTACCGTGTTGCAATTATGTTATTATCTTACCTTTTTTGCCTTGCGAAACAAAGTGCCAACCAGAGTATCAAGACATATATTATGGAGAGGGAGAACTGGAATTAACTCATAAGAACTTGGTTCATCTCCATCAAAAGGTAAAACGGGTAAAACATATATACGCCCGAAACAAAAGGTAAGACATTCCATCGTTTCATCATCTAAACGGTACTTTAAATCGTTAAAACGTTGTTCAAAGCCTTTATACAGAGTTACTCAACGCAGCTTTCGAGTTAGAAGACATTATGGACACTAAACAAAACCCTCCTCCTGAATAGTATGCAAATTCTCTCTCTCTCTTCCGGAAACAAGCTAACAAATATTTATGGTACTAGTGCCATTCGGTGGTCGTTCCGTCCTGTCAATAACAGTGGCCTTAACAAAATCTCCAATTTTTTTGGTACCTTTTCTTTTCTTTTGACTCTCTTCTCTGAAAATACCTTGCCATTATCGCTTTTCTTACCGTCCTTGTTTGTTATTGCCACACAAAAGTGTGGCTCTGGAAAGTATGGCTGGAGCCAAGAGTGTTACAATTCCTTGCATTTGTTTGCCTTCTTCTATCTGTCACCCTTTTGTGGTCCGAAGTCACCTTTTTCTCCCGCTCGGACCCTGAATGGAACCCAAAAACCAACAAATTCGAAGGTGGAGGGACAGGCCCTGATCTTTCCATTTGGTCTCAACTCATCCATGCCCCAGGTCTCAGTGACTTTGGTAAACAGGTACTTTAATCTCTCTCGTACTTCTCCTTCCTTTTCTTGGCTCATTTTTTCTTTTGAATGAAGCTATTTACATTTATAGCGGTGTTCTACTTGTCGGCTTGTGTGTACTGGAGTCTTTTCCGATTCCGTTTCTTTGACATATACCGTCTTATCCCACACCAAAAAAGCGACGCCCCTAGCTTGATGTTTACTGCATTGTATTTGGGACGGCTTACCGCCCCCCTCGCCTACAACTTTTTACATATGATTCACCACACCGATGCTGCTTTCTCCCGCGTAAGTTTCTCTGTCATTCTGTTCTATTCTCTGTGTTTTTTGGTGTTTGCTGACGTTTAAAGCTGCCGATAACAAATTGAAGTTGATGGGAGACATGGCTGTAGTACCATTTATCGGTGGATCATTCAACACATACGTGCCTATAGCGCTTATATTTATCGTGCTTTTCACGTTGTTCAACCTATTTTCGCGGATAGCAAACCTTTTGCATGTTGCACGCTTCCAATTTGCTGACTCATCTAACCAAGAACAAATCGATGAAGGAGGTGAAATACTGCGACAAGGTTTGTCACAAACCCAACTTTTGTTTGTTCGTTCCTTCGTTCTTTTTTTTCTTGTCTTTGGTTGCAAGCCTCTTTGCGACATTTATAGCATTTGCCATGGCGGTGATTGTTTTTGCTTTCTTGCTAATTGTTCTAAAAACTTAATCCAGAACGTGCTAAGCGAGAACGTATGTTGAACTCAATGGGTGTAGCAGGCACTGCCCCTGTACGTCGGCCTACCTTTGCTGGCAGAAAGCAAAGAGCTGGAAAGGTATTCTGCTTTCTTCAAAGGTCAACACACAGTTTGCTTATATTCTTCTGTCTGTCTTCTTTTATTTTCTTTCTTTTTGCATGTTACAGTCAGAGGATCCAGATCAGCGGAGAAAGAGAAGAGAAGAACTGAAGGCCAAGTACACAACAAAAGATGAGAATGAGGGCAAAGGAGCTTTGTCAAGGCTTGGTCTTCCTCGCATGCCACAAATTTTGAACTCACGACCAACAACGTCTCCTTTCCCTTCTCTACCGGACGACATCGATGTGGGACGCTCTAGTACGAGCACCCCGTCTCAGCCTCCAAAGAGCCGATTTGGAAGATTGACTCCTTCTAATTGGGTATGATGACCCGCGTACTGTTTTCTTCTGCTGCTCTCTTCTTGTTCTGCTTCTCTCTTGCTGTGTGTTTCTCTCCTCTTGTGCTTTTTTTGCAGCTACGAGCCACCTTTGCAAATGAACTGTGGACTTTTGATTTCTTCTCCTCATTGTTTTCTTTTCGTTGTTCTTCTCTTCGTGTTTCTCTTCTCTTTGTCTTCTCGTTCTATGCTGCTTTGTTTCTCTCCTTCCCCCTCCCTATCCATGTATTATATTTATGCTGATACATGCTTGTGTGACGTGCCACAACTGCCGCCCCGAAAGACCCGAAGAGGGCCAGGCAGCGGGTACCAGCGTCCTCCGCAGGATGAACGCTATGGGTCCGTTGGAGATGAGCTTCTATAGAGTTTTGGTGAATATAAAACCATCAAGGCCATACGAACGTAAATAAAAACATTGTTTTTTTTTTTGCTTCACAGTGAATAAAAAGGTTGAAAAAGAAAATAGAAAGGTGAGCTCTTGCAAGGGATGATACTTAGAGCAAGTTCTGATACTTCTGTTCGGTGGCCCACCACTTACCGCTCTTGTCGATGAATGACATGTTCAAGAGGAATAGGACCACGATGGCCACCAATCCGACTATCACAATGAGGCCCACAATTCCAAACACGACGCCGAGCACGATAGGTAGGGTATCTGTACTGTCATCTCCACCTTTAGGTACGTTCTCGCTTTCATCGGTGTATTGCCCAGGAATGAAAGGCAGCACGTCAACATCGCGGTAGTAGGCCACTTCCTTGTTGCCATCGTAGACAATAAGAGAGACGGTGTAATTGCCCTTGGTGGAATAGATGTGGTCGACCACGGTGGAGATTACCGGAGGTCGAAGACCGTCCCCAAAGATCCATTGGTATTCCAGAGTGGAGTCTGGGTTGGCTCTTGCTGTTGGTGTCCCGTTGAACGTGGTTATTTCTTCCTTTACAATCCTTTGTTATTTTTTTTTTAAAAAAAAGATTAATCTACTATTAATAAATGGGAGTAATGAAAGGGAGGGAGGGAGAAAAGATAACTTACTGAAAGGGGATAGTGATATTGTTATCAGCATCAATAACGGGTGCTGGAATAATTTCATAGCTCATCCTTCGGAAGAAAAGAGAGGTATGACCAGGGACGAGGGTTTCGACATCTGTCCACGGGCGGTATACCACGCACTGCTCTGAGTCCTTACCACATGTACCGATCGTAGTAAAAAGTCCTTGATGCGCTGATCCTAACTGTGCGAGAGGTAAGTCCATGACGTCATACACGACCTTCTCTCTCCCTCTCTCTCCCTCTCTCTCTCTCTCTCTCTCTCTCGCACGTACCGTAGAGACATTGGTATCCGCGTAATTGAGTTGGAAGTCACCTGTCTCCAAAAAGTATTTGATCTGGAAGGTCAAGTTGGCTGATCCACTCAGAGTGCCAACGTTTTCCCTAATGAGGGAGAGAGAGAGAGAGAGAGAGAGAGAGAGAGAGAGAGAGATTAGAAGAAATAAGCAGAAAGACAACAAACTGCAAATAATTTCTTTACCAAGTAACGATGAAATGGGGATTCTCTCCGGTATCTTGCAAGAAGAAAGTAATGTTGCTGTTGCCTTCAAACTCAAGTTGGTTGCTCCAGTAAACAGCGATAGAGTCGCTTGGTGGTTGTTCCTCAAGGCCAATAATGCTCTGAATGCCAAAGCCCACAATACCAGCTCTGTTCACTGTTAGTTGGCTGTATTTGTGTTTTTTTATCATTCATTCATTCATTCAGTTCCTCACAGAAGAAAGCCGACAAACGATAAGTAGAGAGAAGGAAACAAGAAAAGAAGTGAACGAACATTGCGTCTTCACAGTAGAATTTCCAAGGGAGAGAGCCAAGGCTGAACATCGAGGAAGCAGCGGTACTATCAATACCGGTGTCCATGTGACCCGAGTTGTCAAACCACTCAAACTCTACATTCTCCACTTCATAATAAGGTTCGTAGGAACATGCAGGTTCCTCATACTGAAAGTCCAACGTCCATTCTTCGGTGCTCGATTGTGAAGAATAGGAAGGGGACAGCGAGATCGTCAACGTATAAGTTCCTGATAGCTTGTTGTTTCACTGTTTTCAGTTGCCAATAACAAAACAAACGTTAATAATAAGAAAAGAAAGGTACCACAGGAATCGCAGCAGAAATGCCAGGACGGGACATATCAAAGGAGCCAGCGCAGTCCACTTGCTTCGGGATGAATGTCTCCCAACCAGGGTGTATTCCTTGTTGAGCGCTACAGTTACGGTACAGCCCGGAGGTGCTGTTGTAAAAGTCGGCGTTTGGCAGCACCAAGTCCTCGTCTCCAGTGTAAGCCGGAGAAGGTTGTGTGTCATGAAGGCAAACAGCTTCACAAATGTTTTTTCATGTCAGTGTACGAGTTTTGGTGCAAAAACAGAAGTAAAGAAAACAAAGAAGGAAAAAGAAAAAAGAAAAGCCATACTGAGTTGACGAACTGCGTCAAAGTTCTCGGGGCCAGTGAGACGAAGGTACAGGAAATTGTCAAAGCCAGTCATGCCCTGGCACTCGGCCGGCGCTTTGGTGGCCTGCGGCTCGATGGTAAACGGCTCATCTCCGTTGTTGTAGAGGGGGATGTCGAATCGGACAAATATTTTTTCGCCAGCAGAGTTGGCGCAGCCCGCGGTCACCAGACAGGAGTCGTCCGGAATGATTCGCCGCACCACCTCCAAAGATTGTTCCAATCGGTCCATGTCTATTTGGAGGTCAACTGCGGCGAAGGCGTTGCCCGCAAATAAAAACAGGCAAACGCCCATAAACAGAATAGCAACAGGAGTTTGTGTACACCGCCTCATCTTCTCTCCTCCTCTTCGTTTGCCGCTTGCTTGCTGTACCACAAGGAAATAACGTTCTGTTTGTGGGTAATGCAGCTCATACTCGTTGTCTAAATAATCTACCCCTTAAATTAATGAGCAACGTTTGTACCAATACTTTTCCACTATTTCAAAACTCCGAATGTAATTAATAATATTAAATTAAATTATCCACCAACCACCCCATTCGCTCAAATTAATAACCTATTTACCCGATATGCAAAAAAAGGAGGGTTTCTTGCGTCCGTTCGTCAAGAATCGCTAAGGTAGCACGGCTCGTATTCGTCCACTTCTGCATTCGCCCATGTCGTTATTCCAATGGCCTCCTCCCCTTGTTCTTGTACTCTGCCTGCTGCTGCATCTGACAGGCTCCATCCTCCCATCGCTGAAGTTAGACTGGCCAAAGGCCAACGTCCCGCTGTTCCCTCTATTTTTGTTTTCATAGCATATTTAAAAAAAGAAAGAAACGACAAGAAACTAAATGAGAGATGAAAGTACCGGAAAGTTGGTCCAACTCTTCAAGGATCTCTTTGAAGGAGGGCCGTTGCTGAGGGATGGAATGCATGCACGACGATATGAGCAGCCTCCACCGGTCAGGTACAGTGGCGGGTATCGTCGGACGAAATCCACC
>JAVKOQ010000372.1:0-48813 GCA_031835245.1 Balamuthia mandrillaris | reverse complement strand
TTCTTCAAACCAAAAAAAAACACTAATAACAAAAAACAGCCAAGAAGAGGTCAGAAAGGGGAAAAGCAAAGGAGCAAAGTCTCTTTATTCCTTGGCCTCCTCTCCCTCCTTCTTCTCCTCCTCAGCGTCATCTCCGTCGTCATCACCGTCGCCCTCTCCCTGCATGTCCGCAGTCCAGAGCGTAAGGTTGTCTCTGAGGAGCTGCATGATGAGGGTGCTGTCCTTGTAAGAGTCCTCGGATAGTGTGTCAAGCTCAGCAATGGCCTCGTCAAAGGCTTGCTTGGCAAGCTGGCAGGCCTTGTCGGGGGCGTTCAAGATTTCATAGTTAAATACAGAGAAGTTGAGGGCCAGACCGAGACGGATGGGGTGAGTAGGGGGCAACTCCGTGGCGGCAATGTCAGTGGCGGACTTGTAGGCACCAAGAGAGTGCTCAGCGGCTTCTTTGCGGCCATCTCCGGTGGCGAACTCAGCCAAATAGCGGTGGTAGTCGCCCTTCCTAAAATTATTTTTAGGTTGTTTAGTGTTAGTGATGGTCTTTTTTTTGGAGTGGGGAGAAAAGGGGGAAGCAATAAGCAATACGAACATTTTGTAGTAGAACACCTTAGACTCGCCGTTGGTGGCGGAGGGGATGAGGTGGTTGGACAAAACGCCCAAAATGTCGCCGCAAATGTCGGAAAGCTCCTTCTCGACCTTGTTGCGGTACTCCTTGATGCGCTTCACGTGAGCCTCGTTGCCCTTGTTCTCCTCCTTCTGCTCGATGGAGGAGATGATTCTCCAGGAGGCACGGCGGGCACCAATGACGTTCTTGTAGGCGACGGAAAGAAGGTTCCTCTCCTCCACGGTCAGCTCCACGTTCTGCTTGGCGACCTTCTTCATGGCCTCCACCATCTCGTCGTAGCGCTCAGCCTGCTCGCTGAGCTTGGCCATGTAAACATTCTCCTCGCGGTCTCCCATTGTGTGGTTATTTGTGTGTGTAAATCAAAAAGTAGCAAGGGGGGGAAGGAGCTGTGTGAGTTAGCAGAAACCCTTTTTCTTTTCTTTTTGTGGAACAGAAGAAAATAAAGACGCAACACTGAAAAAATAAAAAATTAAAAAGTATGACAAACCGAAACTTAAACAACAAATAAAAACAAAAAACTAAGAAACCTAAAAAAGACAAACCGGAGTTTCGGGGACCAGTCATGTGTCAACACGGTTGTTATGCGGAGTTAATAAAAAACCAACTCCGGGTATTGGCTCCTCGTATTGATCTAGATGGATGACGTCAAAAAGATCATAGTTAGTTTCGCGAAGAGACGCGGAGGAGGAAGTAACGCGAAACGTTTTGGAGGAGGGAGAGAGAGAGGGACAAAGAGCAGGCGCGTTGAAAGGTCAGTTAACATCTTCTTCTTTTTTTTTTTCACAGAAAAAAAAACGCAAGTACAATGTACAAAGACACAGCGAGCCAGAGGGGTTGGTCAGTCTGAATCGGAATCGCTTGATGTCTCCTCCTGTTCTTCTTCGTCGCTGGAGGTGCCGTTTGCCGAGGCTTCTTTCTCCTCTTCTATTCCTCTCTTTGTTCCTTCGACTTCTTGTTCCTGTTCTTCATCGGACTCTTCTTCGTCAGACTCGTCTTCCGACTTCTCTTCTTCTTCCTCTGATGACTCTTCTTTTTCTTGTTCCTTTACTCTTTCGCTTTCTTCTGTACCTACTGCTTGTGGTTCATCTTCCGATGACTCTGCTTGTGGTTCTTCTGTCTGTTGTGCTTCTTCCTCTCTAGCTTCTTCTCGTTTCTCTTCATCTTTTTCTTCTTCCTCTTCCGAACTGCTGCTCACCTCTTCCTCCTCTTCCGCATTTTCATCACTCTTTTCCTCTTCTTCACTTTCGTCTTGTTGTTGTTCTCCCGCCTTTTCTTCCGCTTCTTCCTCTTCTTCTCCCTCTTCCGAAGAACTCGATGACTCCACTTGAGTTGCTTTGCCTGCTTTAGACTCTCGAATGTCATTCGGCACATCCACTTCTTCCACTATCTCCACTTCCTCATCATTTGCCAACATTTGGCGTGCCTCTATCGAACTCGCTGCCTCCACGTATTCATACTCGTATACCACTTCTTCCTCCTCCACTTCCTCTCCATCCGACGAGTCTGTCACCCACTCATACTCTTCTCCATCCCCTTCTCCTTCTCCCTCTTTCTTCTCTTCTTGTTGTTCTTCTTCTTCGCTTTCTTCACTCTCTTCTGCATTCTCTTCTATTTCTTTCTTTTCTTTTGTGTCAGATCCGCTTTCCTGTTCTGCTTTCTCTTTCTTCTTTTCGTTTTTCTCTTCTTCGCTCTTTACATACTTTTGTTCCAAGACGGCGATCTCCTTGGCAGCCGCAGTGCCAACGCCTTTCAACTTGACTTCTTCCTGCCAAAACGCTTTCTTCGTTGCCACCGCCGCCGGCTCGTTCGCTCCTTCCGTCGGTCTTTGCACTCTTCTCAACGTCAACTCTCCAAACGGATTTGTCTTCTTCTGCACCTTTGCTTCTTCGTTACCCTTCACCGGCTCCGCTTTTCTCAGCTTCAACTCTCCAAACGGGTTTGTCTTCTTCTGCTCCTTTGCTTCTTCCTCTTCTTTCTGTTGTTGCACTTTACGCAGTTGAAGAGCTCCCTCCTGTCGTTTTTGCAGGAGCTCACCGGCGATGGCTTGCCCGTTGAGCGCTCCGGCGGGAACGTATCGCGGCCTAAGGTTGCTGCGTTGGTTGGTCTGCTCCTCAGGGATGGCCTCCATCACCAGTGGACGAGCCCTCGTGGACCCTTCGGCCTCATCGTCATCGTTTGGTTCTTTGTCATCTTCCTCTGGTTCTCGTTTTTTGTTGGCTTCAACTTTTGAGAGGGAGAAAGAGAGAAGAGAGAGAAAGAGAGAAGAGAGAGAAGAGAGAGAAAGAGAGAAGAGAGAAAGAGAGAGAAGAGAGAAACAATGTTAACACAGAAAAGAATTGACAGAACAAAAAAAAGAAGAGAAAAAGAAACAACGAAACAATGTTTTAAAAAAAGAACTGAGAAAGAAAAAAGAATAGAAAAAAAAACCTTTTGTTGGTTCAGCCGCTTTTTTCTTTGTCGGTTGCTCTTTTTTGGCTTGGGCCTCCTCCGCCTTCTTGTCCCCTCCTTTCTTGACCGCCTTCTTCACTTTCTTCTTCTTGGTGACCCTCTTCTTCCTCCTCCAAAAGCCAAAGAGCTTCTTCTCCTTGACCTCCACCTCCTCGACCTCTTCTTCCGCCTTCTTCTTTTCGGTTTTGGCGTTCTTGTTGTTCCTCCCTTTGCTGTCGTTCTCGGCCTCCGAGCCCGAGGAGGAGGAGGATGGATTTTGTTTAGGCATTCCTTTGGTTGTTTAACTATATAAATATTTTCTGTTTGTGTTGTGTGTTCAAACCGAAAAGGAGAAAGAAAAGAGCGATAAAGTTTTTGAAGAGTGGTGGTTGCGGGAAGAAAGAAAACGATACCTTAAACTTTTTTTTCTGTGACTCTTTCGTTCGGTGTAACGCACTTAATTTAACTATCTTGCAATAATATTACAAAAAAAATGAACGTTTGCAGCACGAGTCGAACCGAAGCACAAAATATGCAAAAAAAAATAAATTGAAACGAAGTAAAAAGATTGTGAGGACGACGTGACTTGAACACGCAGCCTTTCGGTCTGGAGCCGAACGCTCTACCAATTGAGCTACGCCCCCGCTTCGAGTTACGTTCCGTTTAATTTTAACTCTATATGAAAAAGATCTTGCAGTTTTTCATCTCTATTTACGTCGACAACCACAAAAGAAAGAAAAAAGAAAACAAATCAAAGACAGCGATGAATCGGTTGAGCGCTGGCGGCTGGTGGCGGCGGAACTGGGCTGGGGTGTCCCCCATGGTCACACGGCAGTGCCTGCTGTCGCACTCGCGTGCCGGAGGGCACTGGAGAGCGTCCTTGGGGCAAAACGTGGACGGCACCGCGGACGGTCCCCTCTACGATCTGCCTGATTGGGAGTTTGCAGGTTTTGTGTCTTTTGATTTTTTTTTCCCCTCCGCTGCTCTCTTCCTTTCTTTCTTTGTTTTGTTTTTGTTTTTATTCCCTCTCTGAAGGAGCACATCTCGGTGCTACACGATGCTGGCTCTTGTCTTCGAGGGACAAATGGAATCTCCGTTGATCAATTTTTTTTTGTTCTACCCTATTTGGCTTCACCGAGTTTTTGTTCATCTCTGTCTCAACGACTCACGAGCCATTGATCACACACTCCCTCACTTTTTCTTTCCCTTCTTTTTTCTTCTTCTTTGCTTTCCCTCTTGTCGTTTCTCTCTCTGTCTCTCTCTTTCTTGTCGTTTCTTGTTGCTTCTTTCTTTCTCTGTTCTGTTATTTATTTATTTATTTAATCCTCACGCATGATTATAAGATGGACGAAGTGCGCCAGTCAGCGCGAAGCGAAAGAGCGTGATCCGTCGAAGAAAAATAGTGACGCAACGCATCAAACAGCTTCGAGAGGAGGTCATGGAGATCGAAAAGGAAGAATGGAGCCGTGGTGTTCGCAAGTGAACCTACCGCCTCTCTTCTCTTACTTCTCTCTCTCTCGCTCTCTCTCTCTCTCTCCTCCTTGTTTTGTTTAACTGTTATACAAAAAGAAAAGTTTTCGTTTATCTAAAAACTCTTTACAGGTTTTTTTCTATTATATATTTGTTTCATAACAGTTTTGTTTTCACCTTCTTCCTCGTTTACGTTTCGCTCTGGTGGTCGTTTCGGGTTTGTCCTCCTCTTCTCTCACCACCTCCATCTCCTTCCTTTCTGCCTCCTTTCTTCTCTTCTTCTTCTCCTCCACCTCCTTTTCTTCTTCCGCATTATTTACACCTTCCCGTTGCTTTCTCTTCTTTAGATCTTTGGCTTTTTTTTTTGCCTCGTCGAGGCCTCGCCCCCCGTTTCTCCCGTTCCACTCGCGCTTCCTCCACCTTCCATCACTCGGAAGGAAAGGCCCTCGCTTCCGTCCTTCTTGGCCTCTATCAACACCGTGCTGTCCTCCTTCAACTCTCCGGCGACTATCATCCTGCTGATGCCCGTGACGATGTGCTTTTCCAAGTATCTCCTCAAGGGACGAGCACCGTAGAGGGGATCGTAGGCGGCATTCAAGACGGCCTCCACAGCAGGGGCGGTCATCTCGATGCGCACCTTTTGCTCCTTCAGCCGGTCGGCAATGCGGTGGACCTGCAGCTCGACGATGCGATGAAGGTCTTTGCGGGAGAGCGGGTTGAAGACCACAATGTCGTCCAGCCGGTTGAGGAACTCGGGGCGGAAGTAGTCCTTGCAGGCGCGGAGCACTTGGGCCTTGGCCTCCTTCTGGATGTGGCTCTCCTCTCCCTCCTCGATCATGGCACCGGAGACCAACAAGTGCTCGGCTCCGATGTTCGACGTCATGATGATAACAGTGTTGCTAAAGTCCACGGTTCTGCCTTGGCCATCGGTGATGCGGCCATCGTCCAACACTTGCAAGAGGACGTTGAGCACGCGGATGTGTGCCTTCTCGACCTCGTCAAAGAGCACCACGCTGTAGGGCCGCCTTCGCACTGCCTCGGTGAGTTGACCGCCCTCATCGTAGCCGACATAACCTGGAGGAGCGCCGATAAGCCTCGCCACAGAGTGCTGCTCCATGTACTCGCTCATGTCCATTCTCACGATTTGCTTCTCATCATCAAAGAGCTCCTCAGCAAGGGCCTTGGCGAGCTCCGTCTTGCCCACGCCCGTTGGACCCAAGAAGAGGAAACTGCCGGTGGGTTGGCCTGGCCGACCAAGGCCAGCGCGTGTGCGGAGCACAGCCTCTGCTACAGCATCCACAGCCTCGTTCTGACCAACCACCCTTTCATGGAGGTGGTCCGCCAGGCGAAGCACACGAGCTCTCTCGCTTTGGTTCAACTTGGAGACAGGGATTCCTGTCCATCGACTGACGATTTGGCTGATCTGCTCTGGACCGACCACTTCGGTGAGGAGGCGATCGGGGTCTTCTGCGGCCTTCCTGGCCTTCTCTCGGTTCTTGCTCTCCAATTCAGCAATCTGCTTCTCCAACTCGGGCACGGCGCCATAGCGAAGGTCGGCCACGAGGGCAAGGTCGTAGCGTCGCTCTGCCTGTTCGATCTTGTTCTTGACTTCTTCCAGTTTCTGCTTCAAGGCGCGGAGCTGGTCGATGTCTCCCTTCTCACGTTCATAGCGCAGCTTGAGCGGTTCTATCTCCTCCTTGATCTTGGTCAGCTTTTCTCTAACCTTTTGCAGTCTCTCCTGGGCGGCCTTGTCCTCCTTCTCTCTCTCCAACGCTGTGGCCTCTACCTCCAGCTGCAACCTCTTCCTCTCCAGTTGGTCAATCTTCTCTGGCCTCGAGTCCAGCTGCACGCGCACGTTGGCACAGGCTTCATCCACCAGATCAATGGCTTTGTCCGGCAGGAAGCGAGAGGTGATATATCTGTGGGCCAACTGTGCAGCCATCACGAGGGCGCTGTCACTGATCCTCACGCCATGGTGGCTCTCATAGCGGTCCTTGAGGCCACGCAGGATGCTGACGGTATCGGGGACGGAGGGCTCGCCGACGTAGACAGGCTGGAAGCGGCGCTCAAAGGCAGCATCCTTCTCCACATACTTTCTGTACTCGGCCAGAGTGGTGGCGCCGATGCAGCGCAGCTCTCCGCGGGCCAGCATGGGCTTGAGCAGGTTGGCGGCGTCCATGCTGCCCTCGGTCTTGCCGGCGCCGAGGACCAGGTGGATCTCATCGATGAAGAGCACGATCTTGCCCTCCGCCTCCTTGACCTCCTTCAACACCGCCTTGAGGCGCTCCTCAAACTCTCCCCTGTACTTGGCTCCAGCTATAAGGGCGCCCATGTCCAGGCTGATCACGCGGCACTTGAGGTTCTCGGGCACGTCCCCGCGCACGATCCGCAGGGCCAGCCCCTCCACGATGGCCGTCTTGCCCACACCGGGCTCTCCGATGAGGACGGGGTTGTTCTTGGTGCGGCGGCTGAGCACCCGGATGACGCGGCGGATCTCGTCGTCCCTGCCGATGACGGGGTCCAGCTTGCCCTCCTCGGCGGCGGCTACCAGGTCCTGGCCGTACTTGGAGAGGGCCTCGTAGGTGGACTCTGCCGACTTGTTCTCCACTTTCCTGTTGCCGCGCAGGAGCTTGATGGTCTCTGCCATGCGCTTCAGCGGCAGGCCGCAGGACTCGAACGCCTCCTTCACGTCCTTGTCCTCGTAGAGGGCCTGCATGAGGTGGTCCAGCGCCACGTGGCTGTCCTGCTGTTCGGTCTGGAGCTTCTGGGCCTGGCGGAGGACCTTCATGAGGGCGGAGCTGGCGCCGACCTCGGGGGGAGGGGGCTCCTGCACGGGCAAGCGGACCATGAGGCTGCGCAGCTTCCGGTTGACGGCCTGGGGGTCTCCTCCGCACTTGGAGACGAGGTTCTTGGCCAGGCCTTCCTCGTCCTCGAGCAGGGCCACGGCCAGGTGGACGGGCGTCAGGTTAACATTCTGGTTGGTGATGGCCAGGTCCTGTGCGGCTGAAAGGACCTGGTTCGTTTTGTCTGTGAAGTTCTTTGGGTTCAAACTCATCTATCTCTCTATCTGTGTGATGTTTTTTGGTGTGTGTTCTTTATTTGTTTGTGTCAAAAATGAAAGAAAGGAGGATGCAAGGTGTGTTTTATCCTTGGGTCGCTATCGAAGAACGAAAGGGACCCATTGATAGGCGTTTCTTGGGTTTCTTTGTTTTCCCTTGTTTTAGAGTGAAATTTCATTAACTGCTATATACATTTTCATCCTATTTTCTACAGAATCGTCGCAGAATTTTACCAATGATTACGTCAGCATCTACGTCGACACGAATCGAAATTTTATCCACCCACGGAAACGGAAAACCAATCGAAATTCTCGGAGTTAAATTTCCGGAGTCAAAATGATTGGACATACCAACAAAATTCCAAACAAGCCTTCCGTGCCAAACATTCCTTGGATACAACGCCAGAAAAATTGGGTTTTTTTGAACACAAACCATTTTTTATTTTTTGTCGAGCAGAACACAAAAGTACACTAGACACTTTTATAGCAGGGCGATCATGCACACCTCCCCCAGTCTCCCCAGCAGCAGCGAGGCGCCATCCGTCCAACACACCCCTATCCCCACAGAAACACGCACATCCCCCAAAATAAATGCCCACCAAGCGGACTGTCTCTGTCCGATCTGTCTGGACGTCTTTTTCTTTCCCGTCACCCTGCCCTGTGGTCACTCCTTCTGTGGCTCCTGCGTGTTGCGTGTGGAAAATCAAAAATGTCCCCAGTGCAGGCATCCCTGGAGGGAGTATCCCCAAACAAATGTACCGCGTCCATCCATCCTCCACACTCTCGATTTTTTTTTTTCTAAGTTCCTCTATCTTACCATCTTCTCTTTTCTTTTTTTTCTTTGTCTCTCTAAAAAAAAAAAATAGGTTTGGATGTGGAACTGGTTGCAAAGGGAACTGCCGGAGGAGATTGAACGACGACGCAAAGAGATAGACGAAGCCGCCGAGAGGGAGCGGCTACAAAAAAAGGAGGCGCGTCAGAAATCGTTGGAAGCCATCGTGGGCAGTCAGTTCCTCTCCGAGTGCCAACGGCGGGAAGAGGAGCGTACACGGCGACTGCAACAACGCCAACGGCAACAACAACAGTACCACCAACAACAAAACCAAATTCAGCATCCAGCGGTAGCATCCATTGCCTGGGCGACAGAGGCGTCATTGTCCTACGACGAAGAGATTTCTCGTCGGCAACGGATCGATGCCTTTAGAGACTTTTTCACTGTTGTACCAGAACTTCCGACTTATGTATTGTAAAACAAAACAAAAAAAAATAGTTTTTTTTTTAATATTTAAAAAATTTCCCCCTCTTTGCTTTCTGTTCATCTTTCTTTCTCCTTCCTTCTCAAGTTATGTAAATAATTTAAGCAATGCAAAGCATTTAAGCTATTTCATAAATTCGAGCAATTTCAGCAATGCAAACTGTTTTTGTCTGGGCCAAAAATTTCAAGAATGCAGAAAATGTAATTTTAGTTGAGCGTTGTACCTCTCGCATGGGCGCGGTAATGCCCAACGATTCCTCCGCCATCCTACATATCTCCCACCAGGACAAAACCGGCCGAGGAATCGTTCTCCTTGATTCCCCCGAAGTTTGAGCGGAAACCACCGTGCAAAAGTACGACAACCCCAAAGAAAAGAAAGAAGAAAAAAGAAGAACAAGTCAACCTTGTCTGCTGCCATAGCAGGCCTGACCCACACACACACAGAGAGATATATATTTTTTCTGTTCTGTTCATTCATTCTATTTTTATTTATTTTTTCTGTTCACTTTTGTTTTTTTTAACAAAAAAAAAAACAATCAAAAACAAATATGCATCGACTCAGCAAGAAAGAAACGGGAGGCGATGGCGAGGAGTCCCTCTTTGAACGGTTCGGGGTGCTCCGAAAGAAAAACATTCCGGCCAGCGACTCCCTTCGTGAGGGCTATGTCATCACGGGGAGGTATCGACCCAACCCCAAAATACGCAAAGTGGTCCTCAAGGCTGACTCTCTTTTGTTTTTGGTACGTTTCTTCTTTTTGTTCTTCTTGTTCTTCTTCTTCTCCTTGTTCTTCTTCTTCTTCTTCTTCTTCTTCTTCTTCTTCTTCTTCTTCTTCTTCTTCTTCTTCTCCAGCTTGCTTTCTCTTTCATCTCTTTCATTAAAAAAAAAAAATAACAAAAAAAACACAACAATAAATAAAACAGAAATATAAGACAGAGGCGTTGGTCTCCAGTCATCCGTTGGGCACCGTCATCACCGTGGAGCCGCACAAGGGCAGCAAAAAGTGTTTCGACGTGCACCTGGCCAAGGGCACCAAGGGAAAGATCTCTCGCACCGTGCTGGAATGTCCCAACCAGCAGCACAGGGACGCTTGGGTTGCTGCTATTCGGTTTGTGTTTTTTGTTCTCTCTTTTCTCTTTCTCTTCTTCCTCTTTCGTCGTTTTCTTTTTCGCATTCTCTCTCTCTCTCTCTCTCTCTCTCTCTCTCTTATTTCTTTTCTCACAACATCTCTCTTATTTCTTTTCTTTTTCTCAACATCTCACAACAAACAAACATATCCACCGTTACTCAACCAAACAGTAAAGCCTGTGCGGAGAACACCGGCGAGCCCAAGCCAATGGTGCATCCCGCCCTCACCCGCCACAAGCGCAGCAACTCGGATCCTCCCACGCCCGACCTTGGCCGACGCAGACCATCTCGACCAACCAACGATGCCTCTGCTGCCTCTTCCTCCCTCGTGACAGCAACACAAGCAGAGAGCGACTATGAGGACGATGACTTTGATGATGGAGAGGACAGCTCCTACGAGGATGATGACGACGATGACTTTGCTCCGAGAGGTCCTTCCTCTGCCACCTCTTCTTCCTCTGCGGTTGCCTCAACATCAACAACCGCTCCAGCATCCACAAATCCTTTTGATGATATTTTCAAGTTGGCACCTCCCGTTTCGAATTCTAGCAACAACAACAACAACAACAAAGGAAGATCCAAGAGCATCGACACTCGTCCTCGTCACCACACCACCACTGCTGCCCTCTCTCCCTACAAAGGAGTCACCGCCACGAATTATGCTTCTTCTCCTTCCTCTCCGTTTGATGGTGGCAGCAATCACAACGCATCCTCTGCCACGAACAGCGGCTCTTTTGGATACGGGTATGGGGCCTCGTTGTTTGACATTCCCGTCCCGGATCGTTCTCAACTTAGCAGCTTTGCTAGTGTTCCCACCTTCCCTTCTTTCTCCTCTTCCACCTCTTCTGCCTCAGCTGCGATGTCGGCTTCCTCCCCATCGCTCCAAGTTCAACCTCCTTCCTCCACTCCTGCTTCCTCTTCTCCTTCTTCTCCGTTGCCGCCTTCTTCTTTGTCCGCCGCTTCCGCTTCTTCTGCAGTGCAAGTGCTCGTCAGCACAAGGTCTCACCCGCAGAAAGGCTTGGAGCTGGCCAAAGAGATTGCGGTCGTGTCCGGCATCTCCTCCACTTCGCCCGCTTCCACCTCCTCCACTTCTGCGTATGAGCAAAACGTGGAAGCGGCGCGAAAGGCCGCCCAGGTGTCGCTGGCCAAAGCGGCCAGCAAGCTCGGCGCCAATGCTGTCTTGGCTGCTGGGTATGTTTTTTTTTTCCCTTGTTACCACCTTATCTCTTTGCTTCTCGTTTCTCGTTTCTCGTTTCTCTTTGCTCGTTGCTCTTTTGCTTAGTAAGAGTTACTGACTTGCAGTCTATAACTTTTAGATTTTCGATAACGGGCAACGCAAATGGAGGGGTGACGGTAATGGCGTACGGCACTGCGTGTGTTCTCACCCCAACAGCCGCTTCTTTCTCCGGATAGGTGGCTGTTGTAGTTATTTGGTTGCTTCTTCAACTTTGTTGTACTTTTTTTCTTTTTTTTTAAAAAAACAAAGCCATTGTAGCTGTTTCATTGTTTTTGTTGTTGCAAAGAATAACGATAGCGATATCTTTCTTTCTCCGTTTCTGTTCTTTTTTTGCCTCTCTCTCTCCTCTCTTTCTATCTGTTCGTTCCCATCATCCTCTCTCGATTCTTTTAGCTTGAAAAAGAAGAATAAGAATCTAGAGGTGGAGGCCAACAAAGCAGCCGAAGAAGAAAAGAAGATGATGACGAAGAAAGAAGGTGTAGGAGAAGAAGAAGCAAGAACAAGAAGGAGGAGAAGAACAAGCAGCACATGAACAAGAAGAAAATAACGAAGAAAGCAAAAAAAAAAGATGAAAGGGCATGATGACAGCAAAACGTGTGCTTTCTTGGCAAAGAATTCTTCAAAAATAATAAAGTTATATAGCTTACAAAGTTAAACACAAAAAAAGACAAAAAAATAATAGGTGAAGAGAATAGAGTTTAAGCTTGTTGTTTGCTGTTGACGTCCAGTATTTGTATCTGAAGAAGAAGAAGAAAAAAAGAGGGTGAGAATAAAAACTACAAGAAAAGGGGAGAGAAAGCTAGATGGGGAGAGAAGAGAGAGGAGAGAGAAGGAGAGAGAGAGAGAGAACAGAAACGAAGAAAGGACAAGAAGAAAGGGAAGATTAAAAATATGGAAAGGAAAAAAGTAAGTACATAGAGAAGGCCATTGGAAAGAGGATTCAACCAAACGAGGCCTTTGGGTCTGTACACGTTATTGTTCTCATCCTCCAGGAATGCTTCCAGCCGTTGTAAACTCTGCAATATATATATATGTTATGTTACATTGCAGCATAGCAAAGCGGAGCAGAAGAGAGAATCGAGGAGCGAGAGGAAAGAGAAAGAGAAGAGAGAGGGCAGAGGAAAGAGAGGAAAGGGAGGAGAAAAGAAAGCAGCCAGGAAGCAAAAAGGAAGCAGAGAGAAAACAAACAACATAGAGAGAGAGAGAGAGAGAGAGAGAGTCAGAGGCCGTCTTACCTCCGTGTAGCGGTCTGTGATGCAAAGATAAAGACTGAACAAGGTAATGAGACCAAAACAGCTCTCCAAGCAGGACGTCACCGTCAACTCCTCCGCATGCCTAAACAGCCGGTTGATTTCTCCTATTGTCCTGCTGAACTCCTCTTCTGTTACCTATTTTTTTTTCAAATGAGCATGAAAACTTGAAAAAAAAAGAAAAGGGACAAAAAAGAGTACCCGAGAGGAAAGCTCTGGTGGCAGAATTTCTTTGAACTGGGTGAGGACGCCTCGAGAGTAGTCCCTCTCTATGATGATTTCAACTCCTTCCTCCTCCTCCTCCTTCTTCTCTCCTCTTTGGTCTTTTTTGGCAGACATTCTTTTCTTTTTTTTTTATGTGTGTGTGCTTGTTTAAACTCTTCTTCTCCTTCTAATCCAACAAAACAGGTGCTAGGTGCCAGCACAAGGTGGACGGGGGAGAGAGATGGGCGGCGCTTGAACCCTTCAGCCACCACAACAAGAGAAAAAAGGGTTTTCTTCTTTTTACGTTCTTTTTGTTTTTGTAGACATTTCTTGTAGACATCTACCACAGCTTGAAACGAACAAGCAAAAATTCCGGTTAAACTGTGTCCATGAATGACCAGGGAAAGAATCCAGTTCGACTGATAGACAAAAAATCCCCGCGAAAGAGTTATATTTCACACCGACCCATTCTTTCAACGATATTTCGTTGTTTTTTTTTCGAGTGTGACATCAGAAGTCATGATTTTTGGATATAGTCTACGTGGATCTCCCGAAAAGGTAAATACCATACTATGTGACGGTTACCACAGTTTTCTTTTATTATTATGTAACAGATAATTTTAAGGAGTTTTATTATTTATAATTGTTTGTGTGCGGCCGTGTTACCCTTTTGGTCCGTTTGGGTTTTTTTTTAAACTTTAGAAAAACGACGAAGAAGCAGAAGGCATCTGACAAAGAAGAAGTACTTTGGTGTTGTCTTATAAAAACTTGTTAAGTTTTCTGCACAAACGAAGAAGATGAGCCAAACATCGACACCGGTTGGGGAGAAAAGGAAGAGAGAGGAGGAGACGAAGGAGCTGAGAAAGAGGACAGAGGATTCGATTCCTTCGGAGAACGCCGTCAGCGATGACGGAGAGGAGGAGGAGGAGGAAGATTCGGAGGAGCAGGACGAGACAACCAATGAGCAGGACCTGCCCGAAGCTGACCCTAAGAGGCAGAAGAAAGATGGTTAGCACTCTCTCTCTCTCTCTCTCTCTCTCTGTCTAAGTCTACTTGTTCTTTGGGATAAATAGGCGAAAGCAGCAACTCGAATAGCCCGTTGTTGACAAGAGTGTTCTCCCGTGTGGCCACTTTCTTTAGAAGAGGAAGCAAGACCTTCACAGGTGCAGAAGAAGAGGAAGTTGTTGTTGTTGAACAAAAGGAACTGAAGGAAGGAGGATATAATGCAAAACAGCAAGAGGAAGATGATGATGAAGAAGAGAATGAAGAAGAGGAAGAGGAAGATGGCGAGGATAATGACGATGAAGAACAAGAAAATGAGGACGAAGACGGCGATGAGGACGAAGACAGAGGGGAAGAGCAAGAGGAAGCAGAAGAGGAAGGGAGCGATCAAAATGACGATGAGGACGAAGAGGAGCAGTCGAGTGACTCGCAAGAATAAGAAAACTTCTTTTGTATTGTTCGCTGCACAACGAACAAGTAGGCCGAAGAAGGTCTTTGTAAAAAAACTACGGAACTGTTGAAAAATAAAAAATAAAAAGATCCTGGGTGTGCGCCGGTATCCTGAGAACCATTGGAGGCGGTTTAATGCAGTCAGCAATGTTCCATTGGAAAACAAGAAAGGTACTCGCGATGTAGAAGAAGAAATAGAGCCAGCCAAGTGAAAAAAGAAAGAAGGAACAAAAGGAGGAGGATACAGCACGATGGATTCCCGGGTGGTCACCCACCCCAGTACTAACATCGCCTGGCGGAGCTTAACTTCGCTGATCGGACGGGAAGCGGTGCTTTCTCCGCAGTATGGCCGTATCCGCCCGTTACCACACTTTCCGACCTCCTCACCCACTCGCTGTCTTGCAGTATTAACACTCCACGGCAAAGAACGCACCGCTGGTTTTGTTCTTTACTCCTTGTTCTTCTCCTCTTCCTTTTTTTTTGCGTTCTTTGTGTCTCTCCTTTTTTTCCCCTCGACTCTTCGTTTTTTTTTACCGTAACAAATAAATGACGTATATAAAAGTACTATAGCATTCATTATTAACAACAAAGGGTGTTGGTTGGTTGGCAAGCTACCAATGGGCCTCTCTCTACGCGCGCGGGTGTTATCGCATAACCAGAGCGCCTCATGTCCTTTGCTTATATTTACCTTGCAAACAACTTATTCTCTCTTTCCGTTTCTTTGACTCTCGTCAAACCACAGTCAACAAACTCCAATGCAGCCCGTTGTTCTCCTCGTCCTGGTGGCCGCTCTCTGCCTGGTGGCTGCCGCCGCGAGACCCCTCTCCGTGCAGGACTACTCCCACCAGCCGACCACCACATTCGGCAAGGAGCCCCCCGCCCTGGCCCAAGCCTTCCTCGCCAACTGGACCGTCTCGGCCGAGGGCTCCGTGACCGACAAGGCCTTCCTCTCCGGCAGCCTCGCCCTGGACACCAAGCACGGCGCGATGAGGCTGGCCGTAGCCGGCGCAGAGTGGCTCCCCATCTACTGGGAGACCACCCTCATCGCTAACCCCGACGTGAACCCCGGTGAGATAACCTTCTACTGGTTCGAGAGGAACAACATTTGCTGGACCGAGAGCTTTTCTAATGTAAGTTTTGAAAACAAAGGTTTTGTTTCCATTTTATTTATTTTTTTTGAAAAAAAACAGTATTACTTGGCACTGTTCAACTGGAGCATCCCAGAGGACGCCCAATACGTTGAAGATCAGACCGTGGATGGCGTCCTGTGCAGCGTTTGGACCTTCAACGTTACACTCAACACGGTCAATAGCCTCATGGTATGTCTTACTTCTTTTATTATTCTACAATCCGCGCTTCTCATTCTCAAATAAAACAATATTCCAGGTTTGGGTGAGCAAAGAGCAAACCCCATACGGTTACTTGGTGAAGCAGGCCCACACTGATTCCGGATACGGGAAAGCGCTGATCAAGTTCACCAATAGCGTGGCTGGCCCATTGGACCCGAGCATCTATGCTCCTCCTCGTATGGACTGCGGCAGCCGTAAGTCACTTTTTCCTTTTCGCTGTCTCCTTTCCCTTTGTTTCTTTTTTCCTTCTGCTTGTCTCTCTCTCTCTCTCTCTCTCTCTCTCTCTCTCTCTCTCTCTCTCTCTCTGTCTCTATTGTTTTAAATGATTCACTCACTTTACTTTCATGTTTTTTTTTTGGCTTTCAGCCTACGACGATACCTTCATGGCCAAGCGTGCTGCTGGCTTTGGTGGACTCTTCCATACCATCCTTGAGGCGCTCAACAGCCCAGAGTAAAATACAGTCGCGCATAAAACAAAACCGAAAAAACACCAGCACTCTATTGCCTCAAAGTACTGTGAGCAACCGTAATAATAAGAGACTTTGAAATGAACCACCTAGGAAAAACCAGGCATAAAAGTTAACTTAGGGAGGAGGTGCAGGGAAAACATCCTGCATTACCGTGCTGTGTGATGCGTGTGAAATCTGGGTGCTCTGCTATTTGGTCTTAAAACTGCAAGACGGTGAGTGAGGAGGTCGGATACGGCCATACTGCGGAGAAAGCACCGCTTCCCGTCCGATCAGCGAAGTTAAGCTCCGCCAGGCGATGTCAGTACTGGGGTGGGTGACCACCCGGGAATCCATCGTGCTGTATCCTCCTCCCTTTTTTTTCCTCCCTCTTCCGGCCTTCCACCGTTTAGTTTCTTCGGTTTCCTTCCTTTCTTTTCTTTTTTTATGTAGTTATTGTTTGCTGTATACCTGAGACTCTCCTTCTTTGTGTTACGTTTTGCGTGCTTTCTATTTGATCATCTCAACGGCAACACTGTCTCTGATGATTAATATATTATTTGTAACCTCAGGGAGGGGTTTGAGGTTCTCATGGTTCGTTGGCTTGCCAGCAGAACCGGCCTCATACTGCGGATCAGATCTGCGTAGCACTCCCACGGAGTTTGTTGAAACGATCCATCTCCTTTCACTGGTAAAACAAAAGCAACTATACACTTTTGCTGCTCTGTGTCAGAGAGTAAAGCCTATACCAAGCAAATGCTTTGTATCATGGGTAGGCATCGTTTTGCCTTCGATGAAAAAGGCGCATAAAAGATGGACATGAACAAACTCAGTCCTCTGTTGATTGTCGGTGTTAACAAACATTGTTCAACTCCGCAAGGTTATAATAGCCATTCGCATAGAAGAACGAGCAAACAAGTACCATGCTGCATACATGTGGCTTAACCCCTTGCCTCCCTGGTCACTCGTTCTACAGTCCCAAATAAAACACTGAATGCCCTCCACGCTATAAACTATTTTCTTAAAAAAAAAAATGAAAAAAACAAAAAGAAAAGAATGCAAACACGGGATGTCCTCCTCCAACCTAACCCTACAAAAAAAAAAAAAAAAAAAAAAAAAAAAAAAAAAAAAAAAAAAAAAAAAAAAAAAAACAACAGAAAGCAAAAAAAAAAAAAATACATCGAAGAAGGAGGGAGGGAAGGCAAAGGGGAAGGAATAACAGGAAAAAAGGAGAGGAGGACCAGCCATTGGAAGAAGAATAGAGCTAGCCAAGCGGTGCTTTCTCCGCAGTATGGCCGTATCCGGCCTCATCTCTAGTCTCTTGCAGTATGGCCGTAGCAGAAGGTAAAAACATCCTCAACCCGGTTCTTCCACGCTGCATCCTCCTTAGGCCACCAGTCTGTTCCAGCATTTCCCAGCAGGGCACATCCTGATAAAGAAAGAACAGCAAAAGACAGGAGGAGAATGGAAGAGAAAGAAACCGGAATAGTGTGACAAAGAACAACGTCGTTCATTCGGATAGACAATTAATAGACATAAGGAACGATTCTGTAAGGAACGCGCTGCTCGTATTTTTCCCAATCCTGTTTGTAACAAGCATCACAATGAGGTTCAAGGAGTTTAAAAATTTGAAAAAACGCAAGAATGCAAGACACATACCTTTTGGTACTTTTGTCTACAACGTCTGTTATCTCGAACCTCACGATGAACAAGAAGCAAAGTGAGATAAATGGGATATATCCAAGGCAAAACCGTGGAGAAGCGACAGGGAAGACTGAAGGCGACAGCGAGAAGGAGGTCCCCAAAGTAGTTGATGTGACGAGCTAATCCCCACCAGCCACTCACCAACAACTTGCCTGCAATGGTCTCTGCTGGTTTTCCCCAAATCTTTACCTATATTTTGTTTCAATACAACAGGACAGTAAGAGAGAGAGAGAGAGAGAGAGAGAGAGTGAGAGAGAAGAAAGAAGTAGAGCAAAGTGTGAAGAGTGAACTGAGAAGAGCGAAGAGCGAGAGGAAAAGAGAAGAAAAGATACTCGTACAAACCTTGTTATCATGCTTGAACTCGTGTTTTTGAGAGTTGCTGCCACGGAAGATGGAATAACCCAAAATGAAGACAGCGACCATGCTAACAGGTAACATTTAAAATGGGATACATTAAAAAAAATAATGGTAGACGTACCCTAGGACTTGCCACAAAGGCAGAGAAGAAGTATCTTCCAACAAGAACCACGCTTGGATGCTGAACACAAAAGGAATAAAGACAATATCTCCCCATACTAACATCAATCCAAATCTATACAGAAAGAAATGACCATTTGAGGGTGAGCATGGAAAAGAAGAGGAAGAGGAAAAGAGGAAAAGGAGTGAAGGATGAAGAGAGGTGAAGCAGAGGAAAGAAAACAATCAAAAAAAGAAACTAGAATAACAGAAAGCGGTATGCAGAGAGAGGTGAACTACCTTTCGGCAATGATGTCCCAAGTGGAGGTCATGCGTTCCTCAAACCAAAAGTAGTCAAAGATGTAGGCCAGCGTGAATGCTTGGTACAGAATCATGGGCGTACTCACAAAGCCATTCAACTCATAGTGTTTAGCTAAATGTGGAGAGTCAGGTTTAAATTGAAAACAAAAGCGCAAAGAGAGAAAACAAGCAGAGGATACAAAGAAAGAACAGAACAGAGAAAAGAAGCGAGAACAGAGAAACGAAAGAAGAAGCAAAAGAAACTAACCAAGGAAAGAAAGGTTAATGACAGCCCATCCCATCATGGAAGGCTTGAGCCAAAAGAGTTTCAATGGCTGGCCAAACACAAAAGGCATCAGCTGTGTTCCAACCACAAAGTTCTCAACAAAGGTTCGACCTTTGGCTTCGCCGGAAAGAGTGCCGACAATAAAAAGGTAGATCGAAACAAGAAAAGCGGCAACATTCGCCTTTTCCAAGGAAGAAGACAGAAAGAAGATAGAGTAGGATAGGCATATAAGCAGAGAAGAACTTTAACAACAAGAGAATATAAACGAGGACTAGAAGAAAAAACAAGAGAGAAAAGAAAGAACGACAAGGAGTGATAAAAAGAAAGCAGATAAGCACCGAAAGGAAAATGGCATAAAAGTTATCGTAGACTATAGTGCCAGGAATGTAGCCTGCCTCCATTATTCCCGATTAGTCATTTTTCTTCAAAAATAAAGAAGAAAGCAAGCAAGCGAAGCAGAGAGAAGAGTCGAGAGCGAAGAAACAGAGAGAGAAGAGGAACAAAAATGTTAGCGTGCCTGTGTAATGACCAACAGCGCCTGCTGTCACCAAAAGACAAAGCAATCGAAAGCCGTTGATCTAAAATATAACTAACCAGGTTAGACTTAAGACAAGCACAGAAAGAAAAAGAACGTTGAGGAAAGAATGCATGTGAAGACCAGGGAGAAGAAGAAGAAGCAGAAGAAGCAGAAGCAGAAGAAGCAGAAGAAGCAGAAGAAGAAGAAGAAGAAGAAGAAGAAGAAGAAGAAGAAGAAGAAGAAGAAGAAGAAGAAGAAGAAGAAGAAGAAGAAGAAAAAGAAGAAGAAGAAGAAGAAGAAGCAGAAGAAGAACAAGAACAAGAACAAGAAGAACAAGGATAAAGAATCGTGCCTTGAAGCGAATACGACGACCATCAGACAAAGGAACACCGAGGTGATAGCTTCCAGGCACGATGACGGTGGCCAGAAACAGCCCAACCACGTAAATGGGGAAGAGGGAGGCCTGGTAGAGCGTCGGCAAGCGCAAGTAATGCTCCTGCACGTAGTTCAGGAGGTGCTCTTTGCTGAGAGCGTGAAGCCAGTCCTGCCTTACTGTGTATTCCAAGTAACCCTTTGTTTGAGAAGGAAAGAACCAAGCAGCAAAGAGAGAAGAGAGAAGGGAGGAGGAGAGAGAGGAGAGGAAAGAATAAATCAGAAAGAGAAGAAAAGTATGAGATCAAAAAATAAAAGTGCGAGCGCGAAGGTACCAAGCCCAAAAGAAGCATCAAAGCGACATGACAATACGCGACCATGCCCATCTTGGCGAAAAAAAAATCTTACGGTAGGACACCAAAAACTCTGCTCTGGCCAAAAGGGAAAGAAAAGAACTGTTGCTCAGCGATAAGCTTCGTTCGTCGGCTGGTGACGCCGTACCGGCGTTCTCCTTCGCTAATCTTCCTCGGCGTTTCTTCCCCCATCGCAATGCCACAAACCATATCATACATCAGCTCATCCTTTTAAAGTCAAAACACACGTCACAATATCCTCTTAAAGATAAATATAAATGTCCGAAAGACCAAATTTAGGCGAAACACGTCATTCCATATTTCTGGCGTATTTGCAGCTCACTATCCCGAACTTGGCAGAGACCTGCGAGGAAACGAGCTTCCATTGCTTCTCCCCGCTGGGCAGGTGCTTCTCGTCCGCCGCGAACAACGGTACTCCCGCTCCCAGCAGCACGGGCACCCGCGTGATGTGCATCGTGTCCACCAGGTCCTCCCTCAGGAAGGCTCGAATGACCTCCCCTCCATCCACGTAGACCCGCCGCACTCCCTCCGTCCCCAATCGCTCCACCAGGCGAGCCATGCTCTTCTCCTCGCAGAACTCCACCCGCGCATCCGTAGTGTCGGTCGTTCTGGACGTAAGCACCACCACTCGTTTGCCCGCGTAAGCCCAGGGCCTGTCGACCATGCCAGCCACCACGTCGTAGGTCTTTCGGCCCATCACCATGCAGTCTATCTCCGCCATGAAGTCCGCGAAGCCAAAGTCGCCCTCGCTGCCATCCGAGCTGTTCTCCAGCCAGGCGAAACCCCCCTCCGTATCCGCAATGAAGTTGTCCAGGCTCGTCCCAATGAACACATGGCAGGTAGGCCTCTTGTTCTCCATTTGTTTTTAATTTGGGGAAGAAGAACGAACTGAGGGAGAGTGCTGAACAAACCAAAAACAAACAACAACAGGACGGGACCCCCTTCACTTGAAAACAGCAAAGAAAAAAAGAAGGCCCACAACACAAGGTACACTACACCTTTTTTTTTCATCTGTTTTCGAAGAAAAAATTCGGAGTTTTTTATGATTTACTATTGGCAGAAAGCGAAAACCTTCGAAATTCTATTGGCTTTTGCCTTCTGTTGGGAGGCCAGCAAGCGCGCAGCGCTGCCATACCGCAAGAGAGGAGATTCACAGCCATTCTGCAAGAGTGCCACACTGCCAGAAAGGGTGGTAACGGGCGGATACGGCCATACTGCGGAGAAAGCACCGCTTCCCGTCCGATCAGCGAAGTTAAGCTCCGCCAGGCGATGTCAGTACTGGGGTGGGTGACCACCCGGGAATCCATCGTGCTGTATCCTCCTCCCTTTTTTTGTTTTTCGTTCTTTCTCTCCTTTTACCGTGGTCTCTGTTGCCTTCGCTCCTTTTTTTTAACTTGCCCTCCCTCCTCTCCTCTCCTTTCCTTCTGTTATTTAGTGTTTTAACTTGTTCTCTTTCTCTGCATCTTCTCTCTGTTGGAGGGCGGAAATGCAAATTCCTGCTTTGCTTCCCTCCTTTCTGTCCCGTTGCACCAACAGTTTTTTCATTCTTTGGGCTGAAGTTTTTTTTTGATGCGTTCTCCTCATCATTGGAAAAAAAGGCAATGAAAATAAAAGCAAAACTAACACGCAGAAGGTGATGAAGATGGCGGAGGTGCAGAAGCTGAAGAGGAAGAGGAAGAGGAAGTGGAGGAAGAGGAAGAACAAGAAGAAGAACAACAAGAAGACGAAGCAGTGGCGTTCTCATCATGAGGAGCTGTTGCATTCTCTTTTTCCAGCATCTCTTTCAGCAGGTGTTGGGTGATGGGATCGCTGAAGCCAAAGAACAAAGGTCCGCTGATCCGAGAACCGGGACTTGGCCCGTGAATACAAACTTGTGTCCATGGATGCGTTGGTGAAGTCCCCACATAACTCTGTACTTCTCTTGTTTCTTGCTCTTTTGCTTTCTCTGTCTCATTTGCGTTGGCAATGTCGTTGTGTTTCGCTTCTTTCTCGTTATCGTTGCTGTCGTCGGCGTTGTTGTGCTTCTTTTCTTCTGTTGTTTCCGCATCAAAGCGAGGATCATAACTCCGTTTTTCCGCCACACAAAAGAGAGGTCCTGCATCTCCTTCTTTGATGGTCATAACCCACACTTTACCCCAGTGCTCCTTTGTGGCGAGATATCCCACTGGGTAAGGATGACGATAACGGCACTGGGAAGAGCTCCAGTAAAGCTCCTCGTTGGGGCCTTTGTAAAGCTGACCTAGAGACCAGATGGTTATGCCAAGGCTAGGTAATGTTATCGGCACCGTTATATTGCATAGTTGCTTTTGGAATGAACAAGGGTTAAGAAGTTGAAAGAGAATGAGGAACAGGGAGATAAGAAGGTACATCAAGTGATATTTTTCGCTGCCCAAAGTAAACTCGTGCAGTGTTTGTGTAAAAGACATTTTCTAGATTTTCTCTTTCTTTCATTTTTTCTGCTTTGACCGTTTGCTGCATCACAAGAATAACAAACGCGAAGACAATAAGAAAGAGAAGGAGAAGAAGCAGGAGAAGAAGAAGACGGAAGAGGAGAAGAACAAGAACAAGAAAAAGAAGAGCAAAAACAAAGCATTGAGTGAGCAATTAAAAAAGAGAAGACGAAAGAAGAACTTACAGCAATTTGAATGAGGTCAGGAGCACTCTCTCCCATAAGACGTCTTGACTTTCTTTGTGGCTCTTGTGTCATGTTCTTATTGTCGCCATCCGAATCAGTATCAACGCTTCTTCGCTTCTTCTTTCTGTTGCGTGATGCTAAAGATGAACGCTGTGGATGGCTGTTACCGTTCGAAGAAGAAAACGAAAGCATCAATTCTTGTTTGGTCACCCCTAAGCCCAAAGCTTGCAAGAATGCTTTGTTCTGCTCCAACCGCTCTTTTCTCTTTCGTTCGTACTCAGTTTCTTGACTTTCTTCTTGTTCTTCTTCCTCATCCTCTTTTGCTTCTTCCTCTTCTTCCTCTTCTTCCTCTTCCTCTTTCTTCTCCTTTTCTACTTTCTCTTCTTCTTTTTCTTTTTTCAAAACTTGTATCTTGTGTGGCTTTTCAGCTGTCCGCTTGTTTGGATCTCTTTGCTTCTCTTTTTCGCCTTCTGCTCGTAGCAGTCGTTCTTTTGTTGTTGGCTCAGCTGCACAACGAGGACAATAAAATTGTTTCAGCTTGTTGGCTTCTCGCTATTGTGCATCAACAAATGTTTTTGTTTGTCAAAAAAAAGTAGATTAGAACACAGCAAGCCAATCGAATCCGATTTACAAAAAAAAAAACCGGTAGTAATAGCCATCCATCAAATGTTTTTTTTAAAAAAAACAAACCTTGGTGATGTTGACGCAGGGGCCGTGGAACCATTCGTTGCAGCTATCACAAGCGATCATGAACTTTCCGTTCTCCCCTTTCCTGCAAAGACAATACACCGACTCGGAGTCAGAGCCATCGCTTGCTACTTTTTTCTTTCTCTGTGGTTTCCGCTGCTGCTGTTGTTGTTGGCTCAAAACGGAGTGTTTTGGTGACGGCTCGGTTTTCTGCTTTTTCTGTTTGCCCACGAGGGGAGGTTCTCTCGCCGCTGAGTTCCCCCCTTGTTCCAACGAAGCCAATCGGCCGCCACCACCGCTGGCGCTGCTGCGTCTTCGTTTTCTCGCCATTTCTTCTTTCTTTCTTTTCTTCTTCGTCACTCCAAAAGTTTTCGATAATTGTAATCTTTTTTCCAAAATTTGAATTTATTGCTATCACATAGAATAAATTTAAAAATTTGATTATTTTGATTTTTTTCGGGAAAAATTGAAAAAATTGAAAATTTCTCGTAACGGAACGATGGGCGTTACATGCAGAAGAGAAGAAGGAGGAAGCGGAGGAGAAGCTTTGTTTGCGTTTACAGGTTAGCTCGGAGGTGATCATCCGACGCAGCAGCACTTGCTCCGCCGCCAGACCTATCCTTGCCAAACCGAACATGGGCCTGGCCCAACCCGCCATCCGTCAACATGTTGAAGGGACGGGCGTAGACCTCTTGCTTCAGGGCTCGTACGGCCGCCCGGTTGAGGCCCGCCTTCTGGGAAAGCCTCGCGGCCACTTGGAGAGCCTGAGGGAAGAGGGCGTCTTGCTCCTGAACGGCCTCATCCACGATGCCCTCGGCCAGGGCCTCCGCGCCGGTGTACCTCTTGCTCAGGAGAAGCAGGTTGCGAGTGGTCTGTTTTCTCAGCTTTGCTCTCGCAATTGCTGTCCTGTTGTGTTAAAGAGTTACAAAGAGGAAGAAAGGAGAGAAGGAAGGACGAAAGCAAGAAGCGTACATTCCAGGAGTGAGAGGAAAGCCGAGTTCGATTTCAGGCATGCAGCAGAAGCCTCGTTGCGTGGCCATTAGCCGGTAGTCGTGAGTCAGAGCGAAGAGCAAACCGCCGCCATAGGCATGACCTTTTGTTTTTTGTGAACAATGTGAGCGTTGCGCTTGTTTACGATATACCTTAGGTGATGCCGTCATACCGTTGATGGCTGCCACCGTGGGAACGCTGCTGGAGAGGAACCGGGCCAAAACGCCCATGAATAACCGCAGAAACTCATCGCCCCTGTCCTCGTTCTTGGCCAACCACTTTAGGTCCAGGCCGTTGCTGAAGAACTCTCCCTCGCCGAGGGTCAACAATGCTGTAGGGCCTTCGGCTCTGTTTGTTGTACGATGCAATCAACGTTTTGACAAGAAGAACAAGAAGAAGGAAAATGAGGAGAAGGAGCAAAAAAGACAACAGAAAGGAGAAGAAACCTTTCGACAACATCCAAAGCAGTGAGAAGGCCTTTCAAGAAGGAAGGGTTGAAGCGGTTCTCGTTGGCGCAGAGCCGCAGCACAAAGACGTTACCACTGGGGCCCTCTTTGGTGAGCTCCAGTCCTACGGCCTTCAGCTCGGGCAAGACCTCTTTGAAGGTACCGTTGTTTGTGTTCTGAAGGTACAGTATATCCATGCTGCGAATTTAAAAAAAAAACCAGAAGTGACCGAACAAAATGGGAACACTTGAAAACTGGAGAGAAGACTGAGATGTGTTGGTAGTGGTTTGCGTTGATAAAATAAAATACGTGAACTTTGCACGAGGCACCAAACACAAAAACACGTCATTCGTTTCAGTCAATCTTTCAGTTCACAACACGTGAATATATTATTAAATTTGTCGACAGTAAACCTTCAAAAGGGAATTATTGATCTGTTTTATCAGCAATAAAGGATATTCACGCATCGTTGAATTTCGCTAAGATTTCTTCGTTGCCACAAACCAATCGGAAAATTCCATAAAGAAACAGAACCAAAGGGTTCACACGGCAGCGGCAAAAGTGTCCAAAGGATAAATAGATTTTTTTAGGCTGCGAGACACACCGTTTAGCTCGAGTTTTTTTTTTGTTTGTGATATGACCAACGCGCGATGCTTCGGTTTGCGGGTAGTCCTTGTCGACGCTGAGTTCCTCCCGCTGAAAGTGGCTGGGAAGCGCAAGGACGTTTTTGCTGCCCTCTTTTCCCTTGCCGTTTCTTTTCAGTCATATATCCACCGTTACTTTCATTCAGAGGGTGGGGAACGGAGTAGCTGCTCCAGCTTGGCTTCATCCACCCTGTGACGAAACACTTCCTTTCCTTTTGGTTTTTGTTTTGTTTTGTTTTGTTTTTGTTGCAACAGAACGGATGATATAAGTTATCTCTGCCCGATGAAGCCGAAAAAAACGCAGGGTTACGTGGTGAGGAGTACCGTTGAGGTGGACCACGGGGATGTCGAAGCAATACTTGAGCATCCACTCCTCGTTTTCTTTTTTCCGTATGTCCACTTCTTCCAGCTCAAACGGTGCCTGCGCGCAAGCGGCTCGACTCAGTTGTTTCAAAAAAAAAAGGAGAGAGCGAGAGAGATTACGAATGGGCCAACCTTGGAACGAACGCGAAGCAACACGTGCTTAGCGTCTTCGCAGAGACCACAGTCCGATTTGGTGAACAGGCGTATGGCTCTGCGGAATGGTGTTGTTGCCATTGCTCTTTCTTCTTCCTTGGTTGGACCAATCTATTATAACTATTTGGTCAACCTCATAGTTATTGCTCCTCGTATTACTCCCTCTCTCTCTCTCTCTCTCTCTCTTCTCTGTCTTCTCGCTCTCTCTCTCTCTCTCTCTCTCTCTCTCTCTCTCTCTCTCTCTCTCTTCTCTCTCTCTCTCTCTCTCTCTCTCTCTCTCGCTCTGTCTCTCTGGAAAGACGGGGAGAAATGAACAAGACAGCATGAAACAACAAGAAAGCCGAATGGTCATTTGAAAAAATACAGAGTGAGGGACTTGAAGAAGCCGAGACTACTGGAAAGACAAACCCAACTCAAAGGACACTTGTTGATCCAAGTACAGCGCTCAATGGGGAGTCGTCACGTGCCATGTTCCGGTGACCAGCGCGATAAAACTACTTCCAGCTCTTCACCCTAAGCAACCAAAAGTCAGGATCTTGGCCAACAGCTCCTCTGGTACTGCGTCCGTTTTGTATTGTCTATCCCTTTGGTGCTATCCCTCCCCTGCCGCTAGACCAGCCCTCGAGAAACCCTACCAGAGCTCCATTCCTCGTGTGTTATTGGCCGTTCCTGTTCATACGAACAATGGAGTCCGGAGGAACAATGGACTCTACTAACAGCTGGGATTTCGAGCGCCTGCTTGCGAATGGGTGCAAGCGGTCGTGGATCTATTGGATCGCGATGATGGTAGAGCGGGCAAGCAAACGCCTCGCCGCTGAGGTGCTGCTCGCCCTCGTGTTGCACTTGGTGGCGAAGGAACTAGATGACCGAAGGGTATGTTCTTGGACTTCTACGCGCCGCCGCACACCTCGTCGTGCGCACGCTTCGGCGGACCGCACGTCATCCCGCTTACCGCTGGCGCGGAGATAAGATCCTCCGAGTCACGCAGTCTGTCGGTCCTCTATCGCGCCAATTACCTCACCATGGGTCCGTGGTCCATCTTTATGAAAGGCAGCGACAAGAATCGAAAGGAGGCGGAGATGCTCAAAACACGTTTGTCGTTGGCAGCAGAAGAGCCCTCCGCATCTCGTTCACGTACAAGCCCCTCCCCACCAGCCACCTGGCATTTCCATCATTGGAAGACGACCAACTGCGCATCAATTTCGATTTTCACCAGGCTGCCTTCGAGCACGTTTTGAAGAGGGCTTCTGAGGAGGCGGCGCGATACCTCAAACGCTTTGCTGATTCAGAGCGCAGTTCTCGCAAACGGTTTTCCAACCTTCAAGCAAGATGGTCGATGATGTTTCGTTGCCTCCACTTTATTCTCGCGTTCTTTTTCCACCACAGTAATATTTGCTCGAAGGTTGGAAACCTTTGGAGACGTTCTCTAACGACATTAAGCATTGTGAGTGAACGCATTGAACAAGGCCGAACTTGAACTCCATAATACTAAAAGTTTTTCTAGTCTTTTTACAGGAGTACTCATAGTAACTCTCATAGAGTGCACACACAGCTGAAGCTAGCAGTCACGTTGACAGAGGAAGGTTCAATAATAATCAGGGTCAGCGAATCCCACTAATTCATAATATTCAACCTCAGCATCAGAGGAGGAAAGAGGAGGACCAAAAGCCACACAAAGCCCTTTGGCAGCAGCCAGCTCCAGTTCGGGTTGGTTGGACACCCAATGCACTTCTTTTTTACAGGTATCGCAATACTTGGTGGTTGGAGAGCTGCCTTCCTGCAGAGAGTTCTTTTGTATCGTTTGTGTTAGATGCAGAGATAAAAAAGAAAAAGCAAAAGAATGTTAAAAAAACAAAGTTGCCCACCCAGCTCATTGGACATTTCTTTATCCAGGAACAACGTTCAATGGGGGCGTCGTCCCAGGACTGAAGGGCCATGTGTTGATGACGATCTTCACCCGCAGCAGGGGTGATTGTTGGGGCCATCGGAAAAGAAAGAGAGGCTGCCAAATGCTGTTGTCGCCGCACAATCCATGCCAACGGCGACACACGAGAGAGAGGTGTAGGCACACCTCCGCAGCCACCAAAAATCCCTCTTCACCTACTCCCTCCGCATCAATGGCCCATACGGGGCGAGCAACGACCGTAAGGATCTTGAGCACCAGCTCGTCGGGTATCTCCGCCATGTCTCGTTTCTTTTGGCTTTTGTTTCAGTTATTCTTTCTCATTTTTTTCTCAAGGGAATAAAATGGTTTGCGTCGGGAGTCGATCTGCGTGCAGTTATTTCACGGTAACATATCTAATAGGGTGAATAGCGTTAATTAATTAAAATTTGGATAATAGGTGGTAAACTGACCTTCTCTCCTCTCCAGGCTCACGTCTAGTCACTTCAAATTACGTGTGCATTTTCCTATCTCGCGTCCGTCCCGGCATTCTCCTCGCTCGTCCAAAACATTCCAACAAAACCAAAGCGGAAGGGACATTCGGTGACCGAGTGAAAATGGCTGCTTCTGCGGGTGGCTCTTTGCCTTCCAACTTGGTTCCTGAAGGTGCTACTGAACTGGATTTGATGGGGAAAGAAAGAAAGAAAGAAAGAAAGAAAGAAAGAAAGAAAGAAAGAAAGAAAGAAAGAAAGAAAGAAAGAAAGAAAGAAAGAAAGAAAGAAAGAAAGAAAGAAAAAGAAAGAAACGACAAGAAACGACAAGAAAGAAAGGAAGAAACGACAAGAAAGAAAGAAAGAAACGAACAGAAAAGAAAGAAAAGATAACGACAACGAAAAGAAATGGATGAGTCTGTTGTAAAAGGTCCACCAGTTGAAGATCAGGATGCTGAGGAACGGTCACCGCTTGTCCTCTGACCATTTCCATGAAACTAGGGCGAGGTGCGGCAGCTCTTCCTCCTTCATTGAGACCTTCCCCGGAATGTTTGGACGGATACGTAGTGTCGTTGCTGGACGTGCCGGTGGCCAAGTTGGTGGCGGTGAAAGGAACGGACTACGAAGAAAGAGGAAGACGAACCAGTCATGTGCCTTGCATGGTGACCGGTTGCCGAGCCGATCCCTTCCCAATGGAACTGCTGATGGCACATGTGAAGGACACTGGAAGAAAAGCACTGATGGCGCTCCGTTGCAAGGTGGAGGAGTTCTTGCTGGAGCGTGGCTTTGAGGACCGTTTGAAGGCGGAACGACAGATGTGGGAAGAAGAGAGCAGCAGGCAGAAGCACCGCCGCTACATCATCGAGCATATCCTCACCCTGCAGTGTCCTCGTTGCCAACAAGCATTTGTGGACTTTGATGGTTGCTTCGCGTTGGAGTGCAATCGCTGCAATGCTGCTCTGTGTGGATGGTGCCTGCAGGACTGTGGCACTGATGCTCACAAGCACGTACGGGCATGTTCTTTCAGCTTCTTGGAAGGCGTGAAAGGCTATTTTGGAACCTTTGAGATGTTCAAAGAAGCACAAAGGAGAAGACAGGTGCGATGGTTGGAGGAGTATGTGGGTCGATTGCCACCGGCGGAGCAGGAACAGGTGGTGGCTTCATTGCAGCAGGAGTTGAGCGACCTTGGCATTGTGCAATCAAGAACCTAGCGCACGCTGGCGCGGATGACTAAAGAAGGCCACGGTCCATAGGGTTAATAAACATCAACCAAAACCGTGCTATTGGATGTTGGTAGACTGGAAAGCTTCATTATCCCCGGTAAGTTCATCTCTCGGGCATATATATATATATCAAAAATGATGCCATTGGCTGGCTTTAGCTGGCGTATCCGGTGAACCAACTCCACTTTGGGTTGCTTAATAAACGTTTCTTGGGCAAGTGCTCGTAAATATAACCAAACAAATGGTGCTATTGGTGGACAGGAACAAACAAAACAAATAGCCTGTGGTTTCTTTCCCAAACATCACGCTCTGTTTGTATTGTTGTGAACCCAAATACTCCGTTTTGAAACTTTCAGAGACGTACACAATGAGCTACCTTGCCTCCGTCGTGCTAGCTTCCCTTCTGCTGGCTTGCTGGTTCTCTACCGCTTTTGGTACGGAGTTTTTTTTTTCCACGCTTCTGTGTTGTTCTTTCTTGCTTGCTGCCTTGGTTCTTTCACTTTTAACATGGACAACCCCAAATAGCTTGCAGCTGCACCTTTTCTTCCTCCATTTACGAGTACAAAAATTGCACCGATGCGGGCTCCGAGTGCAGCAGCGATGCCTTTGATCACATGCAGTGCACCGAGCTCTCCGCCTCCCGCTCCGTAATGGTGGACTGCGTCAGAAGAGTCGCGTTCTATTATAATGGCACGAGCTGCGAAGGGCATGTCATCTCCACTCTTGTTGATGGAATGTGTGTCATCAGCGACGCAGAGTTCAGGCAGGCCCACTGGGACGTGGACTGCGAGGGAAATCCGACTCCAAACGAAAACTGTGAAGCAGAGGAGACGGCCTATGAAGAAGAATATTCCGGTAAGAATCGTTTTATGTTCTTCGTTTCTCCATTTAGTTCGTCGTTTTCTCTTTCTCTTTCTCTTTCTTCGTTTGTCTTCTCTGTTTTCTTCCATCGTTGCCTTTGTTTTCTCTTTCTGGTGTTCGTTCTTGCTCATTCCTGTCCCGCTGTTTTTTTTTCTCCTGAACAGACCATCCCGTTTGCTTCGTTTCTGCGATAGCTGACATGTTTGGCGAGTTCTGTGCGGTCAACGCCACGTTCACCACCGACGAGTCCTGCGAGTTCTACGGCTCCACCCTGAGCTTCGGAGCGGATTGCCAGAGGAAGCTGCTGTTCACCTACTTCAGCTGGGACTGTTCCGGCGCCCCATACGTCGCCGCTCACAACCTCACCACGTTCAACGACTACGAGGGCGCCAACGAGTTCCCCATCACTCCGAGCTTCGGGGCGGACTGTGACGGTAGACCCATCGTCATTCCCGAGGATGGTAGCAGCAGCAGCAGCGGAAACTCGTCCGAAGAGAGCAGCAGCAACGCCAGCAACGACGGAGAGTCCTCCAACGATGGGCAGGGCAGTTCCGCCTCCGCCTTGCGCTCTTTTGTTGATTTCTTGTTGTAACGTCAGTGGTAAACTTTCGACTTTTTGTCGATTATTTTCGATTTTTTAAATATATAGGGTCAAATTTTTGAATTTTTGAACTGATGGAATAATACTACAATAGCATCGATAATCCAAAAAAATTATTAAAAAATCACAATAAAAAAGTAGCAAGTAAGATGAGAAGGAGGCAACTGCAGCTGTTGGAAGGAGGCTGTGCCGGAGGGCGGTTCTTGTGGGGCACCAAAGGGACAGCCATGAGCTCGCTCGGGTTTGGTTCATCAACCATCTGCAATCCATTCGCACGCCATAGCCCGTACTACGTCTCCCCTCTTTTTTTTTTTTTACATCCTCTGTTGATAACATGTGCGCTCACTATATCCGAAACAGAACCCGTGGATCTCCACGAGCTCCTACCGCTTTCATCTTTCATCGTTCCCGCTCCACCTTTCTTCCGTCTCTCCATCTTCGTTCTTCAAAGAATTCCTCCACTCTTCTTCTTCGCATCGGCGCGGCCGCTACGTTTTCAGCTTCCTCTTTTCTACTCGTTTCTTCCTTTGTCCATGCTTCCTCTTCCACATCTGCTTCTTCTCCTTTCGCTGCTGTCTTTGCTCAGGAGCAACAACGTCAAGTGGCAGCAAAAGCAGAACAAGAACAAGAACAGGAGCAGCAGCCAGTGGATCCTTTGCAAGAAGACACCAGGATGAGTGTCTATGAGTGGATCAAAACGGTGTTGGGAGGTCTCTTCCTGGTGCCATTGCGCCTGAGCATCATCGTGCCGAGCTGTTTGGCCACGTATGTGTTGGTCAAGATGGGACTGGTCGCGTTGAACGCTTTGGAGAAAGTTAGTGCTGGAAGGTTTAACAGAGAGCGATGGAGACAGTTGTTGTTCGCTTTGCCGCTCCGGTACGTTCTCTTCTACTCCTATGTTATTTTACTCTCTCTCTCTCTCTCTCTCTCTCTCTCTCTCTCTCTTTCTCTCTCTCTTTCTCTCTCTCTTTCTCTCTCTCTCTCACTACCCTTTAACTGTACACAAACAAAGGTGTATGCTTCGAGGAATGTTGTTTGTGACGGGATTCTACTGGTTAGAGGTAAAAGGAAGGCCAGCAGATCTATCAGAGGTGAGCATCCTAGTTTGCAACCACACCTCGCAACTGGATCCTATCCTGCTACTGGCTGCCACTGGGCAGGTGCCAAGCATGGTCAGCAAAGCGTCCATTCAACGGTTGCCATGCGTGGGTGAGGTCGCCTCCGCCCTAGATTGTGTATTTGTGGAACGGTTTGTTCGCTTGCACTCATTCTCTTCGTGCTGGTCGTTCCGTTCTTGTTTTCGTTCCTTACTCTCTCTTTACAAACAAAAACCATAGAATGGACTCAAAGTCACGGGTGGCGGCGTTGGACGCCATCAAAGAGAGAGCAAAGAGAAAGCACGGACCACAGCTGTTAATCTTTCCAGAGGGTACCATTACCAACGGCAAAGCCTTGTTGAGCTTTCGTGCTGGCGCCGTACGTCCTACAAACACACATAACAAACAACGACTGATTGAACACAAACAACCAAGTTCACACCAGGAATGCCGGTTCAACCTATATGCATCCGCTATCCTCACCAGCACTTCCACCCAACGTTCGTGGGGCACACCCTCCCCAAGGATCTCTTTGTCTTCTTCCGCATCTTTTGTCAGCTGTGGAGCAGAGCCGAGATAACTTATCTTCCGGTCTATCATCCCTCCAAAGAGGAGCAGAGCGATCCCTTCTTGTTTGCGCGAAACGTTGCAGCGGAGATGAGCAAGTATTTGCAGGTGCCCATCTCGGAGCTGACCTATCGAGATGCGTTGTTAAAGAGAGGCAAGGGAAAGGTGGTGCACGCATCCTCCCTTCCGATGGACCCTGTTAAAGACGAAAGAAGTAAAACAGAACCAAAGAAAAAGGAAGAAGTAAAGAAGTGTAATAATAATAATAAATAAATAACACAAACGTTCGTTTGGAAGAAAAATAGAGAAAGAGCAAAAAAAAAAAAAGGGGGGTTGGGTTTGACGGGAGAGAAGGGAATGTTGTTCTGCTGTTTGTGTGGGTTTAGAGATACTTCTTAAGGACGACCACCAAAACGACGACGAGGATCACGAGGAGCAACAAACAGCACACACCGATGCACAACATCTTGTAGCGCGCCGAGCAGGCCAGTTTGTTTGCCTTTGTTGATAAAGATGAAGAGAGAGAGAGAAGTTTAATGTTTTGTTGTGAAAAAAAACAAATCACGAAATCAAAACAGACAAGAAAGACAATCGGGAATAGAACAACACGTAACAAAAAAAAAAAAAGCAAACATACCACAACAAGTTCCTCGTTTGCCTGCGCGGTATTAGCCACAGCAGAGGAGGTTTGTTCCTCGGTGATGTTGAGATGTTCGCGGCCCTCGTCGACGAGGTGCTTCATGTCGGCCATCACGTCTCGCAGGGCCTCCACGTCCTCGGCGATGCCTTGCATGCCCCGGTTCTGCTCGTCGATGATGGCCCTGTCGGCATCCAGGCCGTAGGAGCGGTCCACGCTCACCTGCTTCAACAGAGGCTCATTCAGTCCGCGTTGCGCCATTTGTTCTCGCTCTTTCCCTATTTTTCTTTTCTCCTTTCTATTATTATTTTCATGAGGGCCATAATTGTTGCTGTCGACAGCTATAATGGGAAACGGGTGGGCTAGCACACCACAAACGGTTTGTCCAAGGGGGTGCCATGTTCCCACGAAATGAGGTATCGATTCGAATGACAAAAGATGGTAAAAAAAAAGAACGTGTGGCAAGGCTTCGTTCGCTTCGTGCTTCTGACCATTTTTATTGTTTGTTATTTTTGTTGCTTGAAGAGGTTGGCAAAGTAAGCATTTGACTTGCCCTTTGCAGCTGCTGTTGTTGGCCTTGCTGCTGCAGTTTGGGCGGCAGTGCTGCTCTCTGCCGGGAGGGCACCTGCGGCCGATGCCCCTTCACCAGGTTTCGGAGCGGGCGGTTTGTTGTCCGTCAAGCTGAGTTTGGCCCTTAGTTTCTGAGCTCGTGGGATCAATGCAGTTGGCGGTGTCACGCGCGCGATGGCAGGAGCAGCGGAGCCTGCCGGTACCTCTGGTGGCTTCGAGAGCGCCACGTTGATCCTACGACCGCCAAGCAGCGTTTGATCCAACTGTAACGACTTTTGAACGCTATCCTGTTGTTTTTGCACAAAAAATAAGGAGTGAGTTCACTGTTGTTTGGAGACGTTTGGCTTCGAAAGTTAGTTGATGCATACCTCATCTTCCCATTGAATGTAGGCATAACCTTTTGGTTTCTGTTTCCTGTCTCGAATCAAACGAACGGCTTTGATCTTTCCAGAAGGAGCAAAAACTTGTTCCAACTCCGTTTCCGTGGTGGAAAACGGCAAGTTGGAGATGAAGATGGTGTTCTTGTCGTTGTACGTTCGCGTCTTTCGCAGTTTCTCCGGCTTGCGAGGTACTTCGCCACTGGTAGCTTCGAAGGTGAGGGCACGTCCCTCCATCTTAAAGTCTGTAAGGGTGAGGGCTTGCTCTGCGCTCTTTGCAGTTGCCCATTCCACAAACGCAAAGCCCTTGGATTTGCCCTCTTTATTCCGCACTAGCCTTACTTCTTTTATTTCTCCACACTACAGAAAGTTAATAAATGAAATAAAGAAAAAAAAAAGACACGACTGAAAAGATAGGCAAGGCAAACAGAGAAAGAGAACGTACCGCTTCTTTCAGAGCGGAATGAATTGCTGCCTCGTCAGCAGAAAAAGGAATTCCACTTACAAATATGGTACGAGAAGATGGCGGTGTACCATCTGTTTCGACTGTGGCTGGCTGTGGAACCTCCCTTCCAGGCTTGGTGCTATCCGCGGTGGCTTTTTCGTTTACATCTGTTAGAAAAACCCGGTTAATTAATGTTCACAACGAGTTGAAAAAGAAAGAATGAGATGTACTCTTCTTCGGTTTCTTGAAATCACGTTTGGTTGTGTGATCGTCGGGCACTGTTTCTTCTTGTGGTTGCCGTTGCTTTTGTTCTTCGCCTTCTGCTGCTTCTTCTCGTTCCCACCGCTTTCGTTTCTCGCCTCTGGCGCCGTTATTGCTTTGTTGATTCGTTCTCCTTACTGCTTTGCGTTGCTTTGGCACCATAGCACTTCTTCCATCTTGTCTTCTTCTTCTTTGTGCTTGTGGTGGAACATAATAATTTTGTTGTTGTTGGTCGCCGTAGGCTTGTCCTTGAGCATAAAGTTCCGCCTCTTTCTGTCGTATTTTGGCTATCTCCACTCCTCGCTTGGAGCAACGAACGTAAGCTTGTTGCCAATCCTCAAGACTGCCATATTCTCTTTCAAAGTCCAGCCATGATGAAAAGACTTTCTCGGGCCAATCGTGCACACAATTGCAAGCTCGCTTGAAAGAGGAACGGCATTTGTCCATCCAATCGTGCGATGCGACGGAACGAATGAGCGAGATGTACTCCAACCAGATCTCACCCTGTTTGCCGTGCTCTTTCACAAGGTCTTCCCACAGTTCGACACCTTTCTCAGGATTTCCTAGTTGACGAGCCTGTTGAGTTGAACAAGTCATTAGCTAACAGAAAGATGGGAAAAAAAGCGGCCAACAATAACAAGAAAGAAATGAAGTTGTACCTCTATGGTGCCCCAATAGCGCTGAAGTTTGGTAGCGTAACCGCTTTCCGTATAATCTGGTTGAAAGAAGAAAACAGTGAGCTCACAATAAAACAAAAAAAACAAACAAACAAACAAACGAACAAACGAACAACGAAAAAATAGCATACATGATTTAAAAAAGTCAACAGCACGCTGAAAAGTTAAACGCAACAGTTCTTGTTGTTGCAGGCTTGAGTCTGACGAAATAGCTACCTCTTTCCCTTTCTCTGCTGAACTTTCCTTTCTTTCCGAAGAACCACGCAGCTGCCTATAACAATAGTCTATGAATGCTTCGTAAATAGCAAGATAGCCTTCCGCTGATAATGAACCGCCACCAGCCTGTAATGCCTTTTCGAAAACAGCTATGTTGTTTATAACCAGTTGGTACCAAAACAAAAGAAAACGAGAGACAACAAGAGAGGAGAGAAAATGAAGCACTTACCTCTAACCTGGCTATCTGCTCTATTTCCTCTTTCCTGAAGAAGATTAAAAAATAGAGATACACGAGACGAGTATTAAATTAACTGTGTCATAGGCAAGAGCGCAAAGAGAGAGAGAGAGAGAGAGAGAGAGAGAGAGAAGAAAGAGAAGTACAGAAGCAGAGAAGAGGAATTCGTATATACCAAAGCACGGATGTAGGCAGGCCATAGAGAACCAGACCAAGGGCAATTTCGGACGGCTCGTTCATATACTAATATCGTCACATCATGTACATTTTTTAGCTCTCGCTCCTTTGTGATAAAGCCATAAAAGTATAAGATAATGAAAATTATATACGAAGAAAGGAGAAAGAACGCACAAGATAAGTCGCGTAATTGAACCAAAGCTCTTCTACTAAACAATAACTCTTTACAGCTCGTTCGTAGAGACATTGCACTTGAGAGGGGTTTTTTTGTGCTTCCTCAAACTGAAGGTACGTCTTCCACATTTCTAGCTTGCTGTAGTCGGGCTCGCTTGCTGCAATCACAAATTGGTTAGGAGAGAGGAGAGACTGAGAGACAGAGAAGAAGTGAAACCTGATGTTTGCTCAGAACCAGCGATACTTTGTTCATAAGGAAGTCTTTCTTTCAATAACCGAAGTGCCCTTTCATATGCTTGTTGCAACTGCTTTTCTTTACCTGCATCTGGTTCTTGGTCCACTTGTTCCGATTCCCACTGTTTGTACTCTTCCATAACTTCTTCCATATCTGGTATTTAATAAGGCAGTAGTAAGGACAAAGAGAAGCACGAGAGGAGAGAGAGAGAGTACCCATTAGAGGAACAGCTAGCTCACGATGATACAGCTTCCTAACCCGGGAGGGTTGGTCTTGTGAGGTTTCGTAGTCCCGGTAAGCTTTCCATAATTGATGAGCAAGTGGAATATGCAAACCCACACGGGTTAGTCCTTCCTCAAAGACTTGGCGCACACGCTCTGGGTTTGTGTCAGGCAGTTGGGCCACGTATCGCCCATACTCTTCCCACAGTTTTACCGCTATAATATTGTTGAGAGAGAGAGAGAGAGAAGAGAGAGAGAGAGAGAGAGAGAGAGAGATAGGAAAAGAAAGAAGAGGAACGAGATCCAGTTAAAAAAACAAATAAGAAAATACATGAAACGTAAAATAAAGAAGTAAACGACAAAGAAAAGGTACATTGGTAGTCAGCAAGTGCGCGTTCAAAGAGGCCAATGACCTGTTCCTGCCCAAACCGTGAGGTGGCGAGGCCTTGCTCGTCCTGAATCCACTGCTCCCATTCCTCTGATGCGTAGAAGAAAAAGCAGAACACAAAGAGGAAGCGAGAGAGAGAGAGAGAGAGAGAGAGAGAGAGAAAGAGTAGAGCGTGAGGAAAAGCACACAAGCGCAAAAGCGAATGAAAAAATGAAAGGTGAGAGCAAAGCAAAATACCTTGGGGCAAAGGGAACAGAGAGGACATCTTTTCTCGTGCCGCTCGTAGGGGCTCTATTTGGCCCATCAGGCGCAACGCAGATATCAGTTGGATGTGAGCTTCATAGTTATATGGTGCTTCTATCACCTAAGAAAAAGGAGGAGCGAAAGAGTTAAAAAGAAGGACCCAGCGAAAGAAAGCAAAGACTTGCAAGAGAGATTTGGTGGGATACGCACTTTCTTTTGGTATTCTTCCAATTCCTCCGCAGTCATCAAGTCTTCTTCATCCTCTGAAGAATCTTCCTCGTCTTCTGCTTCGCCATCGATCCCAACGTCATCCTCCTCGTCACTGCCGTACACCCCGTAGCCTTCTTCCATCTTCTTCCTTCTCTCTGCTCTACAGTTGGGCGATTTCTTTCTTTCTTTCCCCCTGCGGGGTTTTATTCATGACGACACGGAAACAAGGAACGGAAGTTTCTTCGGATCAGATCAAAATAACCAATCGGAATTCATATAATAACAAAGACAAAAAGGAAGGAAGGAACCGTTCCAGCACAAAAGGAGCTGAGCGGCACTATGCCACCAGCCTCACCAGCCATGAGTTCATGGCTGAAGGTAGCAGCTCCATCACTTGCCGATGGCGTTGGAAAGTTGACGCAACGTGTCAAAGATCTTCGTAAGCGTAGCGACCACCGGAAGCTTCTTCTGGGCACGATCTTTGCTGTCGACCTCCGTCTGCTTGCAGCAAAGGATAAACTCTCGGGCGTTGACAAGCAGCTCTTTGCATGCATCCATAATCTGGCCCTTGGGCTCATGCAGCTTAGGATCAACGATGAGGTCCGTCGCCGTCTTGATCTTGAGCACCATCTCCCGCATTTGCGAGTTGAGCTGCACCAAGTCCAGGTCGGCCTGGCCTAACATCTGTGCAATCTCATAGCCATGGGTGCCAGCCTTTACTAGCAACGTGCTGAGCTGAGTTTGGGTCATTGGGTCGAGCAGCTTGTCGGCTGCTTGCTGACCAGGAGGAGAACCAAAGCCGGTGTCCTTACTTTTGGCATTGGTGTTTTTGTTGCTTTCCTCTTCCTTGCGCGGAGAGCGAATAGGTATGGTGCTCAACGAAGTGGAGATGGATGGCGTGTAGTGAGGGCGCGATATTGACGCAATTGGTACTGTTGGTGTTGGAGCTCCACTCTTCACGGAGGTTGGCACCCTGGTGGTGTTTGATGAGATCCTTGTTCTTACAGCTGAGGTTGGAGAGGAGATGGAAGAGGAGGGTGAAGAGGTTGGTGCTGCGGTAGTTGTGGGTGTTGCGCGAGTCGAAATAGGAGAAGATAAAGGCGAAGAAGAAGAAACAAGAGTTGGACTGCTTTTGCTGGCGGGGAGAGTAGAAGAGGAACCAGAAGAAGCAGTAGGACGAACAGCCGAAGGGGTTGCTGCAACGGACCGACTACCAGAAGGAGAGGCAGACGAGGCAGAAGCAGTAGCAGCTACAACAGGGGAGGAGGCGGCTTTCGGCGCGGAAGATATGATGGCAGAACCGCTTGCAATCGTGGAGTTAAGAATGGGTGAAACGGTAACGGGTCTTCTGGGAGCGCAGTACGAGCCGCTCTTGGCTCCAGTTTGTTGAAAACGAGCTGTGCCGTTGTCTGTGGCCGAACGGCTGGAGGAGGCTCTTCTGCGGCTGCGTTCGTTCATGGCCGCAATTTTCTGCTCTACGACGTCGCTCAGCTTTTTTATCTCCTTGTCCCACGCCTTGTGGTCGGCCGTCTTCAGATGGTCGCTGGAACCAGAGACGGGAAGCCCGCGGGAGCGAGGAGAGAAGGCCTCTGCTTTTTCTTGAAGCGTCTCCATGCCTTGTGTCAAACCTGTTTTCCAAAGTGAACCAACAAGCAATAAAGATAAGCAATAAAGAACAAAGAAAAAAAGGGAGCTGGAGGGAGGGGAGGGTCACCGAAAACAACCAGGAACCTGTTGCTTGTCTCGCAAAGGTTTGGATGTTCTTTTTTTGTTCCGCAAACGTGAGTTCAAATCCCGATAAAAAAAAAGACGACACCACTATAAAAGGACACCTTTTCCCATAAAATTTTGTGGCATAAATCAAAGTTATGACTTAAAGAACAAAAGAACAACACCGGTGCTGCTGTTACCTGCCAAGTTTGGACGTTCCGCTGGTGGTTGCCTGGACGGCAAGCGACGAGACTTGACTCAAATTTCTTTCATACTTATAAAGCGTGACGTGGATCGGGAAAGGTGGTTGGTTTGTTGCCAACGTCAGCTTGTCTAAGTAAGGTAAGGAAATTCAACACTCCACCGAATTTCTCTTGTTTTGACCAAAAGGACGGCCCTGGTGGTGAACTCCACCGCCAAGCCCTCGTTGGAAACAACGAGAACAACTGCTGGAGGCATGACTTCTTCTTTGCAATGGCTACAGGCAAAGAAAAACCATAAGGACGAGCCTTTGTTTCAAGAGCTCAGCGTGTGGGTCGACGACGACAACAATCCCAGTGAGGGAGAAGAGAGAGAACAACCCGAACCACAGCGCAAAGCAGAACAGCAACAGGAACAGGAAAGACCAAGGGATGAAGCTTTGCTGGTTACTTCCGATCTGGAGTCCCTTGCCCCCATCGCGCCAGAGCAAAGGACGTGGGGAGCGTTGCATTTTGCAGCCATCTGGATGGCTTTAGCTATCAGTGTGCCGACTTACATGATTGGATCATCCCTTCTTCTCGCAGGTTTGAACTGGTATGTATTTATTTGCGTAGTACACCCTTTCTCTTTCATTCTTCCTCTTACTTTTTCTTTCATCATTTCTCTTTCGGTGTTCCTCTTTCTCCTTCATCATTTTCTCTTTTCTTTTTCTTCTTCTTCTTCTTGTTCTTCTTCTTCTTCTTCTCTCCAGTTCAGACGAGCAAACGATGTCTTACCGAGATACAAGCTGACAAGAAAAGCTGTCTTGAAATAGGTGGCAAGCCTCACTTACCATTATGTTGGGCAACCTTATATGTTTAGTGCCATTGGTGCTTAACGGTGAGGCGGGAGCACGCTATGGCATCTCCTTCCCTGTGTTTCTGCGTTCTAGCTTTGGCACAAGAGGGGCAAGGGTGGCGGCGCTAGCGCGCGGTGCGATAGGAGTCGGATGGTTCGGGCTCCAGCTCTATGTAGGAGGCATGGCGTTGGCCCAAGTCTTCGTGGCGGTACTGCCCTCACTTCAGGGCAGCCCCTCCTTGGGCTCCTTCATCGGATTGAATGTAGTGGAAGCCTTCTCCTTGGCCCTGTTTTTCGCTGTGACGGTCGTGTTCCTTTGTATGGGAATACAGACCATCAAAGTGTTGCAAGTGATAGCCGCTCCGTTGCTGGTGTTGGCAGGTGGAGCCCTATTGGCATGGGCTCTTGTTGAGACGGGGTTGCCTCGAATCCTGGAGGCGACCTACGAGATGCAGGAAGAGGAAGGAGAATTGGATGGCAAAGGCAATGGCGGCTTCTCATGGCTGTTGGGCACATTCGGTCCAGCAGTGTCGGCAGTGGTTGGAGGCTGGTCCACGATGGCTCTGAACATCCTTGACTTCACGCGCTATGCGCGAAGCCAGCGGGATCAGGCCTTGGGCCAGGCGTTAGGACTGCCTCTGCCAATGACCGCATTCGCGCTGGTGGGTATGGCGACCACAGCAGCCAGTTATGATCTCTATGGAGAAGCCATATGGGAGCCAGCCGCCGTTTTCGCAACCTTCTCTAACAGAGCCGCCGTCGCTCTGGCCAGCTTACTTCTGGCGGTGGCGGTCATGGCGGCCAACCTAACGGCCAACGTGGTCTCTCCTGCCAACGACTTTGCGAACCTGTGGCCACAGAAGCTGAGCTTTAAGGCTGGCGGACTTATCACATGCGGCCTGGGTGTGGCCATCATGCCCTGGAGGATCTTTGCGGATGCCCATAGCTTCGTCTTCGGCTGGTTGATAGGCGGCTCGGCCTTGCTGGGCGCCGTTGGTGGCGTCATGCTCTGCGACTATCACTTGCTGAAGCGGCGGCGGTTGGACGTTAGACAGCTCTACAAGGAGTGCGGCGTCGATGGCCCTTCCTCTTCGTTATTGTACGGCTACCACAAAGGCTTCAACCTGTTGGCTTTCACGGCGGTGGCGGTGGCAATCTTGCCATTGGCGCCGGGCTTCTTCAAGGCGGTGCAGCTGATGGAGGGTCGCGGCTTGCCTTCCTTCCTGTTCACGTTGTACGATTACTCCTGGTTCGTGTCCTTCTTTCTGTCCTTTGCGCTCTACGCTTTGTTGTCACGGCTTTTTCCTTGGCGGCAGGACCAGAGGCCGGAAGACGAAGCGCCTCCTCCTCCTTCGTCTGCTTTCCTCATTGCTTCCTTTTCATCATGACAGTCCACACCCATTTGCACATAAAAGGCTTTTTTGTTGCCACGTCTTCTTCCCTCGGGTTTTCTGGTTTTCTCGTTGTTCTTTCTTTCTCGTCGTTCCTTCTCGCTTTCTTTCTTTCTTTTTTTCAGTGCAAAAAGTCTCTTCTTCTGCTTTTGGTATTTCAGCTCTTGCTGTTGTTCTATAAAGGCGGCAGACAGGAAACAAACGTGCATCTCCAGAAACCACACAATGAGCCAACAACAACCGGCGGCGGAAGTCACGACCACGACGAGCGTGACGGAGAAAACGGGTGGCGATGGCGCGGTGTTGTGTCGTGTCGTGCGGGAGGAGGTCGTGTGGGAAGGTCAATGGCTGCGCATGAAGCACGTGATCTGGTCTGATCCCACCGGCAGGGAACGCGTCTGGGAGTCTCTCGGTACGTCACTGCCACTCCACCATCTCGTTGTGATCTTTCCTCGCCTAACATACCCGGTTCTTCCTAAGAACGAACCAATCACAGCAAAGCACCGATGGATGGTTTGTAACGTCAACTTTTTCATCCTTGTCTCCTTCGTTCCCTCACACCGTCTTTCTTTTGTGGCAGCTGTGGAGATCATCGCTATCGTGAAGAGAAAGGAGGCTCCAAACACTGTCCTTCTGGTACGCCAGTTCAGACCTGCGGCCGGCTCCTATTGTATCGAGTTTCCAGCAGGTAGCTACCTCATTTATCTCTCTGCTCTCTCTCTCTCTCTCTCTCTCTCTCTCTCTCTCTCATTTCACGAGCTGAGACACCGTTTTGGTCTTTTGTGAAAAGGTTTATGTGACGCCAACGAACCACCCGAGACCACAGCTTTGCGCGAACTCAAAGAAGAAACCGGGTACACGGTTGGTTTCATCCCTGTCTTCTCCCTATTTTTCCTCTTTCTTTCGCTCACGCGCTTTGCTTTCTTGTTGGAACCACCACAGGGAAAAGTAGTTGACATATCTCATTCACTTTTGGTTTGTTCTTCTTCCTTCTTCCTTCTTTCTTCTTCTTCTTGCTTTGTCTTATTCTCTTGCTTCTTCCTTGTGGCGTGACAAAAGTTTGGAATGGCGGTGTCGAGCACCAGCTGCGCAGTGGCAACGATACATATCGATGGTGACGCTGAGGAGAACAAGCAGCCAGCACAGGAGCTGGACGACGGGGAGTACGTGGAGGTGTTGGAGGCACCCGTGAATGGGCTGCTGGAGTACTTGAAGGGCTGGTACGATAAAGGAGACACCATCATTGATGGAAAGATTTGGAGCATAGCCCAGACGTTGGCCAAGCCACACCTCTTTCTCGACTAAGTGTGGAGTTGGCAAACGAATGAGCTTGTAAAACCACCACCAAAAAAGGTGCTTTGTGAATAAGAAGGTTGTTCGTTGTTCTGGTTTTAAATAAAGTGAGGAAAGAGAGCAAGTCGCAAGAGAAGAAGAAAAGAGCTATCTACATGGAGGAGAGCAAGCAAAGGAGGTGACCACCCAAAAGCCTCGCCCTGCCATTGCTGGTTAGGTCTTGGTGTTTGGCCATCGTCGACGTCATTGAACGCACTCCTGTCCGCGGGGTGAGTGCTGCGCGGATTGATGAAAGGAGGAAGACGAGCTTACATTATTGCAGCGATGAGATGGAGTGGGGGCGTCCCTATGGTTCTCTTCCGCGATCTTCTCGAATCGTTGGAGGAGCTGCCGTACGTCTCCTCTGCTGAGGGTAGCGTAGAGCTTGTTATACTTTTCTTGATCGAAAGGTCTGTTGTGGTTATGCATCTTTGGCCGTGGTCGGGTTGGTAGGACAGGAGCGCTCTCTTGGTGGCCCAACGGGCGTCCTCGGTTCCTTGCAGAGGGCACTTCTGCCTTACTCGAACCATCGCTGGTGCCATGCTTGCTGCTCTTGTGCGTTCGTTCTTTGTGTTTGCCTTCCTTTGCTTTCTCTTTCTTTTCCTTGTTCCCCCGCTTTAGTCGTTTCTTGTCTTGGTGGGATTTGTCTTTCTTTTTGGATTTAATCTCTCCTGGGGTCTCTTCTTCGCTCACGCTTTCCGATTCGGTGCTACTTTTTTGTTCTGCTGCTTGTTGTTCCTCTTTCTCTCGTCTCTCCTTGCTGTTGTTTAGCATCTTCTGTACATTTTGGCGTGCTTTCTTTCGCTTATTTTTTCGTTTTTCTTCTTCCTCTTCTATGCACTTTTGCAAGTAATAGACCACTGACTCTTCGTCCTTTCCTTCTTTGCCGTCGTTAATCCAGCCATCTTTTTTTTTTGGTGAGAAAATGAGTTCATCAGTGTGTAGCGCAAAAAGTGGGAGGAGTAATCAGAAGGATAATAAAAAGAGGCAGAAGTGGAGGAAGAAGATGAGAGAGCCTTTAGGTTTGACAAGTTTGGCGGATGAATACAAACCCAAAAGATTGCGAACGCTCAACGAGAAATCTTTTTCTTTGGTGAGCCGTCTGACTTCAGGAGTATGAGGCGGACTTTCAGTGGGGCTCCAGTCAGGACACCAATCATCGTCCTCCATGGCAGGCTACAACAAGAAAAAATAAAATCAAAGCTCTGGGAGGGAGTCAAGACTCCAAAAAAAAATGGTGATGGATCGGGGTGTTGGTAGAACGGGGTAGTGTCCTGCGAATCTCTCTTTTTCCCAGCACAAGCTTCCTTTTTTTTTTTTTAAACGTTTGAAAGACTAATCCAAAACCAAAAAAAAAGTTCCTTTCTTCGCCTCCACAGCACGAAAGCTTTCCTTCGTCTTTCCCGTAATTTTGATTTGAATCACAGCGAAGGCTGCACCTTTGCCCGTTAACGGCCCCTTTAGATTTCCAATAATTAAAGCCGCCGGTTTTTATACGTTATTATCCTTTTACGAACGTTTTTGATTAAAAAGGTTTGAGCGTGACATCACGCTCTGAACCAACGCGCAATGGGTAGGTTTGGCAGTAGTCCTTGTCGACATTGACTTTCCCCGCTTAAAATAAGCAGGGAAGCGCAGGGACTATTATGCTGCCCTTTTTTCCCCTTGCCATTTCTTATCAGCCATTTGCAAAACGTAAAAAAACCATTTTCTTTTTTTTTTTTGTTTGGGGTTCACTTGTCGCTGGCTTTGTCGAAGAAGAACTGGGAGACGGCTTCATCGAGCATTGCTCTTCGTCCGCGTCTCAGTTTCTTGCAGAAGCTGATGGTCCGATAGGTGGCCAACTCGCCGTTGATCAGTTTGGCCATGAGAAAGTCCTTGAAGAGCGGGTCCTTGGTGGAGAAGACGCAAGGCTTGGGCAGGGTCGGACCGAAGGGTGGCACGTCCTCTTTGGAGCAGACGGTGAGCTGGTAGTAGGCCTCCATGTGATTCGTGGAAGGAGCCCCAGCCTCTCCTCCGCCAACGCCCATCTTATCGTCCTGCGACTCGGCGATCATCTTGAATCGCCGAATGACGAAGATGTTGTGGATAAAGTGAGAGGCAACAGTGGAGGTTCTGAATTGCCAAGACCTGTCCGTTGTTGAGCCCTTCTCTTCGTCCACAAACACGATAAGGTTGATGTCGTTGCCGAGATGCCTCTTCCGCTCCAGTTGCTGCGAGTTTGGCGTTGGATCGAAGGGAAGCATTGTGGAGACGTGGAACATCACCTCATTTCCTTGCCAGCTATTGTAGATGGAGGAGTTACCGGTGGTGTTCCTCCTTACATCCAACCCACCTGCAAACTTTTTCCAACCTTCCAACTTGACCTCTTCTCCAAGGAATCGCAGAAACTCCTCCCAATGAGGGCTTCCTTGCCTGTTGGAAAACATATCTATGACAAAAGAGTAAATAACACGTCTTACGGTGGGTGACGGCGAAGAAACCTACCTTCTTCCAAGGTCTGACCCTCCTTTACCAGCAACACGCCAAACTTGTACTGCTGTGGCTTTTCTTTGCGTTCCATGTCCAACAAGTACTGACTCAATTGAGGAGTTGTCACCTCTCGGACGATGCCACATGAAAGCAGCAGAGGATTCACCATTTGCAACAGCTTGTACGGCGAAGAGCACCACCCCGATATATCTTTTTCAAAGGAAAGAAGGGAGAAGGGAAGAACGGATCAGCATCCCACATATACAGCATGAGCAGAAACAACATGAGTGGAGACAACAAACCAACGCTAGCGGCAGGTATAAAGATGTTTTGATCACCATCCTGTGTTTTGATGAGCACTCGGTACACGTCGTTGGCTTCTTCACGCTTGAAAGATATGATGATGGTACCCAATGGAGTTTCAATACCAAGGAAGTTTCGGTGTGCTTTGCCAAAGAAAAAGTCTTTGTACCAAGCGTGACTTTCAAGCTTGCTGTACTGCGCTGCATCCAACTATTTATCCCCGATAAAACAAACAAAGGGTCAACTTTGGACGACGGGTCTTACCACGGCAAATAGAAAAAGAAGGCACGTACGCAAAACTCGTGTTCGTGCTCCCGTATCCATCCTTCTTCGACTTGGATCAACGAGCGGGTTAAATGTTTGCGAGCATTGGCAGGAGATACAATGATGGTGCCTCGAGGAGAAGGGCTGGTGGGAGCAGCCACCATGTAAGGACGTCCTTCCCGGCTACGAGACCTTTCTGTTTTGAGCAACATTAACGAACTGCCTTCAGTGGCGAGGGATGCATCTGCTCCTGGCAGTTGTTGCCGCTCCTTTTGATACAACGAAACTAGATCCTTTACACTATTGCCTCTCTTGGTATTCTTTTGTTGTTGGGCATCTACAGCAACAACAGAGGCAAGTTAACGTTTTATCCATGCGGTTTCTCTTTCTTTCTCTCCTCTCAATCAGTAACGTGCTCTCTCTCTGTCTCTCTCTGTCTCTCTGTCTCTCTGTCTCTCTCTCTCTCTCTGTCTCTGTCTCTCTCTCTCTCTCTCCTTCAAAACAAGGGATAATAATACCTGACGAAACGGCGCCGCTGTCAGCGCTGTCAGTGGCATCATTAGAATCTTTCTGTTTGAAGTGTCGCAACGTGCTCTTCCCTATTTGAGATAGCAGAAGCAATCGTTTCATTCGTCTATTATCTTCTGCGTCCGCTTCTGCTTCTATTTCTTCTTCTTCTTCTGTATTGGCGTGGGTTAAAGACCGGTCCCGCTATCTCTCAAAAAACAAAAGCAGATTAAAACGGTATGTTGCTTACCTCCACCATTTTCTAACGCCTGCTGTTCTCTGATCATGGCGATTGCGTTAGGACTGCTAAGATCGACTGTGGCTCGCCTTAGCTTCCACTGTATTCCTCTTCTGCTTTGTCCTTTGGTCTTTGGGGGTGGTTTCTCGGAGGTCTCTTCCTCCAGGTCATTGCTGTCTGCTTTCAGTGCCTCGGACAAGAATGAAGGCAAAGGAATGGCTCTGCCAGACGAGGAAAATCCTTCTGAGAACGACTTCCTGTTAGCTCTTCTCAATTCCATAACTTCCTGCTTTAGAAGTTCGTTCTGGTGAACGAGAGCAGCTCTTTCTTGTGACTTTTCTTGTACTTCCATCTGCAAGCGTTCCACTTGCTCCGTCAAGAAGGCCAGCTGTTCTTCGAGAGTTCTTTGTAACTGGATTTTGCCTCCTTCTATGCGTAACTTTCCAGGCGGCATGCCTGTCGTGGCTGCTCTTGGGGGGCTGTATTTGCCGGCCCGTGTTCTTGTTAGTCCCTCATCTCAAGGAAAAGAAAAAAAACTACGAAACAACGTGGCAACCCAAACAACGCAGTTAATACCTTGCAGCGGAGACTGTGGCAGAGTATGACCTTGGCAGCGCAGTACTACTACTAGTAGTAGGAGAAGCAACAGGAACAGGTGCGCTCTGCTCCGGTCCTCCCATGCGGGGCATCAGAGATTTGAGCAGTTCCGTTGAACGAGGGCGGCGTTTCTTTCCTTTATGGTGTGAAGAGTTCTCGCCATCGGTTGAAGCTACCTTGGCGTGTTCCGAGACGCTGCTGGTGGGTGCGTCCAACGGAACGGGTTGCGAGCTCGTCGATCTGGAAAGCGAACCGGCGCGTTGGCGCGGAGGTGCAGGCGGTTTGTTCTTGCGGGAATGGATGGAGACGGGCGCCTCTCCTCCCGCTTCACCCTCGCCGATGAAGCCCCTGGAAGGAGACCAGCTTCTCGGGGTGGTTGGGTTCATTGTCCGCCTCTCTCCTCTTCGGATTGTTTTTTTGTGCTTTTTGGTTCGTTACACAACCTCTCCGGTTACTATTCATTCATTAACGAATAAAAAGGCTGTTAACCAGGAGATCTCCGAGGGGTCAAAAAATGGAAACTTCAGATATTAAAAAATTTCGAAGAAAAAAATTACATAAAAATATGTCCTTTTTACGAAAGGCGTTAAGCTCGAACACGAACGAAGCGAAGATGGAAGTAACGCACGCAGAAGGAGGAACGATAGGGACAAGGGTGGTGGCTCATCTTGATATGGACTGTTTCTTTGTGCAGGTGGAAAGGCAGCAGAGGAGGGAGCTGATGGGCAAACCGGTCGCCGTTCAGCAGCACGACGACCTCATATCGGTGAGTTACGAAGCTCGTGCTCTTGGGGTCAAAAAGCATATGTCACCCTCCGAAGCTTTGAACGTTTGTCCGGACCTTGTCTTGGTTCACGTGAGACGTAACGCGGGCACTTCAAAGGTCACTTATGAAGACTACCATAATGCGAGTGCTGCGTTACTTGCTCTTGTCAAAGAGTTGCTACCTTTGGGTGCGTTAACCTTATCGGTTTCTCTCCATTGTTTCACCAACATGGTCTCGCATTCTCTCTTTCTTATGATTCTACATAGCCGTTGTAGAAAAAGCCAGCATTGATGACCTGTACATTGACCTCTCCCCACTTGTGGGCAACGAGCTTCCACCGACAGACACACAAACACAATCACGTATATAACTTCTGTACTTTGTAAGTGGTGGTTGTCTGACAAAAAACTATTGGTTTGCAAACAGAATCATCGTCTGCCCTTCAGAGCTCTTTTGGAGAGAAACATGCTCATTTGCAACTGGTATATGGTCGAGGTAATAAGGCTATCGTTTGTGGTTTTGTACACTAGTTTAACGCATTGTTGTATTGTTGCAGAACCTACCATACTTTCAGAGCGAGATAGACA